>QODF01000078.1:4465639-4602938 GCA_024372805.1 Oostethus manadensis | reverse complement strand
GGGCCCGACCAGGAAGACGCCGGAGCACGGCCCCCCAGCAGGCTCCCCACAGAGGGGAAGGCCCGACCCCGCCACCCCAAGAGGCAACCGCGAGTCCCCTCCGAAGACGTGGAAGGGAGACCCGGCCCGACGCCGCCCGGCAGCCGAGCAGGGGCCACAGGAGGGGCCCGGGCGCCAACCGCCGGAACACCCGCCGGAGGCCGGCCAGCTTCGGGCAAGCAGGACAACCACTCCCGAGCCCCCGGGCCCAGAAGCCACCCAACCCCCCAAAGCAGGGGCCATACCCTGCCTCTGTTGCTAAGGCAGCCAGTTGTAGTTGCGGCTGCAAGGTGGTCGGTGCCAGTCGTGGTGGCAAGCCCCGAACTCGATGGTGGACACCAGGGGTTAGGGCTGCTGTCAAGCTGAAAAAGGAGTGCTATCAAGCATGGATGGCTTGCGGGACTCCCGAAGCACCTGACAGGTACCGGCAGGCCAAGCGGCACGTGGCTTCAGCGGTGGTCGAACCAAAAACTCGGGCGTGGGAGGAGTTCGGTGAGGCTATGGAGCACGACTTTCGGTCGGCCTCGAAGAGGTTCTGGCAAACTGTCCAACACATCAGAAAGGGGAAGCAGCCCCCAGTTCACACTGTTTACAGTGCGGACGGGGGATTGCTGACCTCGACTGTGGATATAGTTGGTCGGTGGAAGGAATACTTCGAGGCCCTTCTCAATCCCACTGACATGCCTTCCGTAGAGGAAGCAGAGTCTGAGGATACGTACGTGGACCGTTCTATCACCGTGGCTGAGGTAATTGGGGTAGTTAAATCATTCCCCAGTGGCAAGGCTCCAGGGGTAGACGAGTTCCGCTCTGTATTCCTCAAGGCTCTGGATGTTGGAGGACTGTGTTGGTTGACACGCCTTTACAACATTGTATGGAAGTCAGGAACAGTACCTCTGGACTGGCAGACCAGGGTGGTGGTCCCCATTTTTAAAAAGGGTGACCGGAGGGTGTGTTGCAACTATAGGGGGATCACACTCCTCAGCCTCCCTGGAAAAGTCTACTCCAGGGTGCTGAGGAGAAGGGTACGACCGTTAGTCGAACGTCTGTTACAGGAGCTGCAATGTGGGTTTTTTCCCGGTCGCGGAACACTGGACCAGCTCTACACCCTTGCAAGGGTACTGGAGGGTATGTGGGAGTTTGCCCAACCGGTCTACATGTGTTTTGTAGACCTGAAAAAGGCATTCGACCGTGTCCCTCGTAGTATCCTGTGGGGGGTGCTCCGGGAGTACGGGATTGGTGGCCCGCTATTACGTGCCATTCGGTCCTTGTACAATCGAAGCAGGAGCCTGGTTCGCATTGCCAGCAGTAAGTCGAGCTTGTTTCCGGTGAACGTTGGCCTTCGCCAAGGCTGTCCTTTGTCACCGATTCTGTTCATAATCTTCATGGACAGAATTTCTAGGCGCAGTCAAGGCGTTAAGGGAGTCCAGCTTAGTAACCTTGTGATCTCGTCTCTGGTATTTGCAGACTATGTGGTCCTTATGGCCCATCAGGCTGTGACCTTCAGCGTTTACTGGAGCTGTTTGCAACTCAGTGTGAAGCTTCTGGGATGAGACTCAGCACCTCCAAATCCGAGGCCATGGTTCTCAGTCGGAAACAGGTGGACTGTACCCTCCGGGTTGGGAGTGAGGTCTTGCCTCAGGTGGAGGAGTTCAAGTATCTCGGGTTTTTGTTCACGAGTGAGGGAAGGTTGGTGCGTGAGATCGACAAGACGGATTGGTGCAATGCGGTAAGTAATGCGGTCACTGTACTGGACCGTCGGTTTACCGATCGATCTACGTTCCCACCCTCACCTATGGTCATGAGTTATGGGTCATGACCAAATGAATGAGATCGCGAATACAAGCGGCGGAAATGAGTTTCTTTCGTAGGGTGGCTGGACTCACCCTAAGAGGAGCTCGGCCATCCGGGATGAGCTCAGAGTAGAGCCGCTGCTCCTTCACATCGAGAGGAGCCAGTTGAGGTGGCTCGGGCATCTAGTCCGGATGCCTCCCGGGTGCCTCCCTGGTGAGGTGTTTCGGGCATGCCCAGTCAGGAGAAGGCCCCCGGGAAGACCTAGGACACGCTGGAGAGCCTATGTCCAACAGCTGGCCTGGGAACGCCTTGGTGTCCTCCCGATGGAGCTGGAAGAGGTCGCTGGGGACCGGGAAGTCTGGACTTCCCTACTGAAGCTGATGCCCCCGCGACCCGGACCCGGATAAGCGGAGGAAAATGGATGGATGGATGGGCTTTTTTAAAATGGCCCTCTGACATGTATGTGTTGCCTTCAACACATGTGTTGTGGTTCAGCGAATAAAGAAACCACAGATGTAGACAAATACTAAGATGAACACTGTTGAACGGCCATTTGTTCCCTGGGAAATCAAGAGGCATAAGAAGAATTAAGAATAAGAATTTCAAAACAATTTGAGCAAAATATTATGTTTCCTCAAATCTAACTATGCATTGCAGACAACCACAAAGTATCTCACCAGGCATCCCACCGACTATGTATGATACCATAACATGAAAGTTTAACTCACCATAGAATGTGTGTGAATACAAAATGATGAATCATTGAATCAATCGCAACTGGACTGTTTGTCTTACAAGACGTTTTGCCTCTTCATTGGATCATACTCAAAGACTTGATAGGACTACTCTAGTCTCAGCCTCAAATTACTGAATCTCATTCTCAGACACTGAATTAATCGCAACTGGACTATTAAGCCTGTTTTAGAAGATATTTTTCCTCTCATCCGACCAGGCTTTATCAGTTTGTGCTCAAATGTTAGATAGGACAGCTGTAGTCTGAGATTGAGATGAGAACTGGACAGTTCAGATTATTTTAGAAGACGTTATGCCTTTTATCCTAGCAGGCTTCATCGGATTATGCTCAAAGACTCGATAGGACAGTTTTCTCAGCCACTGAATCTCAGTCTTAAAGACTGAGTTGATCGCAACATGAGTGTTCACTTAGTCTTAGATGTTTCCCTCTCATCCGACCAGGCTTCATCAGGTCATGCTCATAGACTAGATAGGACAGGTCTCATCTCAGTCTAGAGCAAAATCAAGATCTCTCAAACCAAATTTAACACACAGTGAACATAACCTTTGACATGCTGCTAGAGATGGTAAAAGGAACCCAAATCCTTGAAGCTCGTGTCAGAGTTCCTGAAAAACACTGCTTTGAAATAGTGCTTCTGAGCTCGTATAAGGCAAGCAGATATAACATGACCAATTACATATGAAGTGTCATACGTCACAGTATGCATTAACAGTTTGAAATGGATTGGTGTCTGTCTTTGCTTTGACAGGTTATTTTGGCGCTAACTTGTGTATATATTAACCACCAAGCTATGGAACAATGTTGGCTTGTAATGACAGCATTGGCAAGTTTGTTTGCGCGCTTGTAATGGCGTTTCACTCCATTTAGTGACATGGGTTGCTTTGACTTCACTACTCCCCCGATGCCTCTAATGTTGCTTTACACTAAAGCATCAGAGTTCTGAATCGATTCCGGCACAATGTCAAGTAAAGCCTCGAAGCTGCATGAGGCTTCAGCGCCTCGTGTCTACAATAGACGAGCAGTTATCAAATACTTAAGTAATTGAGTATTTTACTGAAAATTCCTTTGATTAATCAAATACATAACTGGATTTTTTAATATTAGGTTAATTGGCGACTCTAAATTGTCCATAGGTATGAATGTGAGTGTGAATGGTTGTTTGTCTGCCCTGCAATTGGCTGGCAACCAGTCCAGGGCGTACCCTGCCTCTCACCCAAAGTCAGCTGGGAAAGGCTCCAGCATACCCCATCGACCCTAATGCGGATGTGGATAATTGGATTTTTGCTTGGTTAAAGAGCAATTTAAAATACAGAAGAAAAAATAAGACATTTCACTTAATAATGAACAACTATTTGGTTTCATTTTAGATAATCAATGTATTTAATGTAATTAATGTATTTCTTTAATTCACTACTGTAAAGAGAGAAATATTAATTAGCTAACTGACAGTAAAAAGCCTAAATTATATGTTTCAGTATGTTGATGGCTGTGGATTTATGAATCCTCGACTTCAACTGGCTGTGTAGAGCACACATTTTACCAATAGAGTGAGAGACACACTTCCTTGTTGCAATTAAGTATTAAGTATTGTTTGCTGGAAATTACCATCTACTGCTTAATGGGCTAAAATGTTTTTATTTTCTTCTCAATTCGCAGCACTGTTTTTTTTTGCAGGTTAAATAAGACCTGTTTAAAGTCACATTACCTTTAACGTTTATCGTAATAGACTAGCCACACATTTAACAGTAGTCATAATTAAGAAACATTAAGCCTTCCACACGGCTAACATTATGTTAGTAGGGTACAATAACCTTCATAGATTTGCGCTACATTAATTTTACCTTGTCTCGGGTATTTCCCTCCATTTTCTTTTTTTCATCTTCGGAGGAGTTGCAGCAACATCAAATATGTGCTGTATGTAAGTGTGGCTTTTAATTAAAAGAAAATACATAAGGACATAAAAAGAGAAATAATAATAAAAGAAAATATATACAAATGTAGTTATTATTTTTCCATTTTGTCATTGCTTCTCCTGTTTTGTCTTTTCCATTTGCTTTTTGTCATTGGATTAACTTGAATACTCAAGTTGGTGAGTAAAAGAAAAAGGCAAAACAATGACCTGCCAGGGTGATTAGTCCCAACCAGCCTGTTAGCCCCTTCTCTAGAGCAGTTTATATTTCCACATGTATTCCCTTTTAACTTTGGCACTCCTGCGAGTCCATGTTACAAACAAACAACTATCTGTTCGGCTTTTGACATTTTCTGTCTATGTTTAAAATGTAGTTTCTCTTTCGTCGCTTTGCCGTTTTCTGTTGCCTCTTCAATCTTCCCGCACCTTCAACTAAACATCCGATTCCTTCTTGTTCCGTTGAGTGGGTGCCATAAGCGTTTTATTGATGTAAGTAATTATTTTTTGTAGTCAAGGTACTCAAACTACATGAAGAATTGTTTCCCTCCTAGTCTACTGCATAGCCTCAGTCAGCAATGACAACATTCTTTGCAACATTAATGTTGGCATACTTAATGTTAATGTTAACTACTAGATACCACAGCAGAGTGAGCAGCTGCACGGACTATCATGACTGGGGATACCCCCACCTTCCATACATCCATTCCTTACATTCCCAGAGAAAAGGAGAGGCAGAAAGAGGGAATGAAAATGTGTCTCTCTGTTCTGCCACACCCAGTTCAGTGAATTTATACAAGCAGCTTCCAGACTGATTATGAGTAATAGAAAAAATATGAACAATTCAACTGGAACATTGATTCAATACCATATTTGTGATACTCTTGAGATATGACTCCTAAAGTATGACAGGAGAATATCTCCTGTTGCTTTTGATGAGCAAGGCCAAAAATAATGATCTTTACTATTAATTGAATTACATGGGCGGCACAAGCATGCTTGCTGCAACCTAGTTGCGACCTAGCTGCAATGCTAATTTACGAAGGTTGGTAAGACCAGAAAGTACAGAGAGAAATAAAACAGGAAAATCAAAAAGACAGGAAAACCAAAACCTCCAAAGATAACATAGCAGATTAACTGAATCCAAACATTATTATGCTTGTGGATGCTGGAAACCTTGTTGATTTAACACAAACAGATTTTAAAAAGCCAGGAGTAAAATACAGAAATGTGAAGAGCATGCACCTCCTTCCGCTCACCTTGTGTAACTCAATGGACTCAATCCACTGGAGTCTGTGCTCAGGGTCTTCTGCCCGAAGGTACCAGACACTGTCATTGACACTAATGTCAAAACGACACTCGTCAAACTCATGGGGCTGCAGAGAGAGATGGAAACAAATAAGAGGAAAGGTCAGGAACGCAACAGGACCATCTTCAACGTAGCATTTCAGTTTTTGTTGCAACTAAGAAATCAGCAAAAACGCTTTTTGCTATCATGCATCTAAACTGGGTCTTTTATGACAATGGCTGCCTCGCAAGGACACATTCAGAGCACATGTGGATCCCATTGCTTTAGACTTTACCAGAAAATAAACAAGAATGTTAATTAAAACCTGATGTTTTATTTCACTGGATGCAACCTTAAACAAGCATAACTAAACATCCAAGAGCCAGCCTTCTCTTTAACCCAAAGTGGTCACGACCTCACCTCCTGCAAGTCCAAAATCTTTAAACTATTTCACCCCCCCCCCCCTTTTCTGCAATGTGCCCCACCTGCCTCCAGACCCAGCGTGCACAAGGCACTCAACCAAACACATGCACGTGAACAGAATTCCACCGTCTCCTCCAAGACTGGAATTTGACTGTTGCACCAGCTGGTGTGAGATACACTCTGCGAAGCCTGCTAATGTGGAAAAGAAGAGTTAACTGGAATCGCCAGTGTGCAGCGATGACACAGCTGTCAGCTGACACGACCTCACGTTGTCCACGTTTTAACTAGATTTTCTGGCTGACATCTGCAACATACAGCCTGACTCAAAACAGAAACCCTGAACCTGAATAGTTGTATCTGTAGACCCTCCAATCATGCTCTGGTAAAAGGAAGTGATAAATATCCATCAGCAGCACGTATAACTGCAGGTATAACTCTGATCTGTGCACAGTAGAAACCTCTAGTGCATCCAGCCATGATGCCATTTCAGGTTCTGGGATCCAACTGAGTTGTATCAGACACAGCCCATAAAGCCCTGCTTTTACTGTCCACTTTATACATCTTCAATCTTCCTAGAACATTATCCTTCCCCTTGAGCAAGCACTACTGTATTGCTGAGCTCCACAAGTGTTTTCTGTACACAAGACTGCGGCAACCTCAAGTAGAGTTAGCCAAACCGTAATGTATGATCAAGCATGAAGCAATTTTAGTGAAGATTGAAATTATTTTAATCACACTCAAACTGCTGCTAAATAATTTTGACAAATTAGTTTAGAACTGATGTATAATGAAAAATAAGTGAGGAAGAATTAAACTTCTAAGCATAACAATGGCTAAATTAACTAAAATATAAATTTAAGGCATTCCGAAGATGTATTCAAATTGTGTAATATTACTTCAGTGTTCAGTGAAACACACAAGCACCAGACAGGCTTTTATTGCCAGTATGAATTAGTTCACAACAGGCACAACAATAACAACATAATAATTATAATTATTAAAAACACAACCTACTGTTGCGACCATAACCCATTACAAGATCAAGCTCAATTTTTAACCCCTGTCATCACTTCCTGTCCTCCCCACATTCAGAAAACATTTATTGCAACACACACAAGTTTTATGTAAGTGTTTATGCCGATTATATTGATTTATTTAATGTCTAGAAAGCTCTAATAATGTAAAAAAGCAAATTTGAAAGTCATACACAGGTTGTCCACGCTCCAACTATGAACATTTTCAATTTATAAAGGATGAATCCTACTTCCTACCTTTATCACTAGGGTCTGGAAACAACCCTGATACATTTTTTTGCTGTAATCCAGCAAAAAAACTAACAGAAAAAGCACTCGCAGGGTGTAAACCTCTAATAACACCATAGTTCCCCCCATTTTGTGATTCACACCAAAATAATGACCCTACAATTTTTGGATCAGTCTTTGACACTTTTTAGAACCATTTGGAAACTTGTGCTGCATTTTTCCCCAAGTGCTCTGACCATTTTTTGAGGAGTTACATGAAAAAATGCCAAAAATGGTCGTATCTCAGACTGTTAAAAAATATTTCAAAAAATCCTGGATCCAGTCGGTGATCCAGATCAATCCCAAAATTTAATCAGTTCTTCCATATCCCCTTTAAGACAATTCCTAAATATTTCAAACAAATCCATTCGGAAAGTTTTAAGTTATTTTAAACACAAACAGACAAACAAACGCCGGTAAAAACATGACCTCTGTGCTATGCTTTTCGCAGACATTAATAAATAGTAAATATAGTTATACTGGTATATAAAATATAGAAACAAATTACATACTCATACCTAACCTAACGTATATTCTTTGTTTATTATTGATTTCTACTTATTGTGGCTTGAGCCATGATTTACTGAGCAACCAGTCTGTCTATTTTAGTCGGCCAGTTTAGTCACTATGCCAGTGCTAGCTACATCACTGGTAGAACAAAAAGCCCCCCAAAAGCAAGGGTCATCCTTTCAAAAATGACTGAGCAAAAGTTGATTTCCTAAAGTCTTGCGAGATTTGCTTATGTGACGTCATGCATGATGACGGTTAGTGCTCTACAACTAGCAACATTTTGTATTCAGATTAATGTATTATTCACGCTCTTTCCCCAAAAATAACAATTGAAAAACTAAATACTTAGAAGCCAAAACTATCTGCCTTGCTTTAAAGGGTCATTGAAGATGGCTGTGTAGTTGTGGCCTAATCCTGCTCACTAAAAACTACAAAAAACACATCAGCTTTCATGGGCAGCATGAAAGCAAGTTCTACCAATAAGACTTCAAACAGCGCATGGCGGTATTGGTCAGACGATCATATTTCTTGTGCAATTTCCTTCCATACAGCGGCATTTTGGTGTCAGTTTGCACCTACCAAAACAGACTGACAAGAGCAGGAAGAGCAGCAGACACTTGTTTCTACATTCCCAGGAAACATGGCACAGTCTACCTCGACAGCAATGACACTTCAGAAATGTATATTTACATGAAGTGGCTGTGGGTCATGGTTCATGGCTAGCCAGTGCAATAAAGCCAAGCAACATTCTTTAGAGTAACTTTATTACATAACAGTAGGCAGGTCTGAAAGACTAAAACATTTCCTGTTCTGATCCTAATTCAACGTGGGCCTTCTAATCCTATCGTACTAATCACAATAAAACCAATTGTTTGGCCTTTGTGCTGTGTGATAGAATGCTCAGGGAAAAAGTAAATATTTAACTAGGGTGTGGAATTATCTGAAAAAATTGAAAGCCTGCATCAGGAGAAAATACAGGCAGAGTGTCAAAATTATGCAGTCAAAGATTACATTACAACAAGGAGTGCTGAATCCAAGTTGTGTGTACAATAACTTGCCTTGGAACAGAGGGGGCCTGTGCTTCACTGACTGCTGGGGCAGGACGGCTTTGGTGTGCTTAACTGCTGGTGTATATCCTGCCCTATATCTTAATACAAATCTGAATAACAAGTTAATCTTTACCTCCCTATCTTGAGAAATGGCTGAAGGAATAACTGCATGCTGGGAACAGGCAAAGACAAGATCAAACCACAACTCCTGCAACACTACAGCATTAAATTCATGCAATAAGACCACAGACTTTAGTAAGTTCCGTTTTAACAGCATACTTACTGTGATGACAGCCTTGCTGAGGCACAACGATCCCCTGCAGCCATATTCCCGTTCATCCTCAGACTTGTAGTAGCTCAAAGTATTATTCTTCAGCACAACCCATCGGTCCTGCCAGCCATGGATGTAATTGGTCCACTGTAAACAAACGGGCAGCTTTACCTTGCAGCTTGACAGCATGACGTGCGTACGGGATTTGATCTAAACTAAAAATTACCTTGCTCAGAACGCCTCCCAGCTCCACAGGTTGTCCGGATTCTGGGTCCACATCTTCATCTGAACCGGACGATGAGCTCTTTTCGGACATTTAAATCCAATATTCAAATGAAACTTGAGTGTGCTTTAAGGACAGAGCCGCCCGCTCAATACTAACTAGATTATCTCCTCCACGCAGCAAAACCAAGACACAACCTGCTGACCGCTTTGAAATAAACTCAGTTAGCCTTTCGTCAGCAGTGTAACGTTATCTGGGTGTTATCGTAAGGATCAGCAGAGTATTGTAGCGTAAAAAAGAAAGAACATTGTCGCTTTTGTTGGCTTTGTTCTGAATCTGAGCCGACTAGCGACGAGAGATGCTAGTTAGCGGCAATAGCTGTCAAACAAAAAACTGGCGTGTAATGTTAACTTCTATCCTAAGTTGTGATTTATTCTGTTCGCGCCCACGGCTGCACCGGACTTGCTACCGAAAGAACGGTCTACTAAAAAGGCCCTGCGCGTAACCAATATGACGATATGCTCAACCATTAAGCTTCAAAGGACGATAAAAGGGTCAGCGCTGCTGCTTTATTTCCGCGGTTTAGTTAGCAGCCGAGGACTCACCACTAGCTTGTCATTTGGGTCGCGGGGGAGGAGCTGCAGCCACGCTTTACTGTGTATGTGTACCTGAAGGGAAGCACAATCAAGTTCTTACTTACTTCCACCGGAACTGTAAAACCCATTTCTTTCAACTTAAAAGCCAATCGTTTTGCGCATCGTTGGTTGTAACACTGTACTAAACTACCACAGTCGCAGTTTACAGAATGTAAAAAAATACAATAAAAATGCCAATAAGTGCAGAGATACGCTTTTTCTACACAGAAAAAACATGAAAGAATGTATACGTTGGTTGTGAAAATCTCTTACCGGATGTACTTTTTATCATTTAGGTTGCATTAAATACATATTGAAGAAAACTATTGTTTTAAAGTATATGTATTGAAAGAAGATGGCTCTAAAACACATAGTCAAACACAAAGTCATGAACACTTTTGCCACGCAAAATAAAATGTTGAAAATAGAAATATTGTGCGAAACGTTGAATCAATGTGTCAATGTGTAAGACAGAGAGATACTGTGCAGCGGGTCTCTCAGCAAAAGGTGACGTTAAGAATGTGTTATGATAAGACAGTTTAACCATTACGTTTTATTTTCGGTCAACATAACCAAATTGAGGCAAATGCTGTGGAAACAAAGCAGGCTTCTGAAATGTCATACAAATTGTATGTATTTGATTCATTTCATTTTCTTCATAAAACACGCCGAGAAAGATACAAACTGCGACGCTTCTACCGGAACACAAATGTTCCATTTCCGGTGATGGTCAACCCGGAAGTGGCGCCAAAGAGTCGCTCATATTTCAAATACAGAATTAAGCCTTGGACAGCTGTACATTCCCCAGCGACAGTAGCTGCTAACGTTCGATTTAAACCATATAATTAATAACAAAAATATTTATAATGACATACACAGCTGTGACTTCTCACACTTTTTCAACTAACAACAACAATATCGTTATCGCTGGAGGAAACTAATTCCCCATTTTTGGTCAGATCATTAATTCGGATGGAAAATGGTAGTGCATCCAGTGAAGGAGGAGAGGGGTTCCTTTCCAGAATGGCCCTCAACGACAACAAAGCTGGTATGGAGGGTCTTGACCGGGACAAAATCAACAAGATCATCATGGAGTCGTCAAAGGTTAGATGAACTAGTTGAGTTTGTGTTAGGCACTAATAGTCTTCTACGCAGCATTCTCCGCAACACAAAAATGATGCACAGGGAAGTACAACTCTTTTATTATAATTGGTGCTGTGGACAGTTTTCAAATGAGATTTCCACTGTGTCCAGCCTTGTGTAAAAATCTCATATCCCCAATGCAGTGATGTATAGCCACAAAAGATGTACTATTGTAGGTTATCATGATAGATCTTCCTAATACTTTGTGTCCTTGACCTTCCTTTGAAGGGATCTAAGTTTTATGAGAATGAGCTGAGGAGAGAGCAGCAGGTGAACCAGCGCATTGAAAAAATGATGCTTCAGAAGACACAAATCACAGAACAGCAGTTAAAGAAAGCACAGACACAGGTATGTCCAAAAATATGCAGTAAACTGTTTTTGTTTGAGCACATTACCTGGACTTTAAGTACCTCATCAATACTCTTGTCATAGGTGGAGAGAGTGGCTTCTGAGCTGGAAAAAAGTCGTGATCTAAACCGTGTGATTGTGCATGTGGACATGGACGCTTTTTACGCCGCAGTGGAGATGAGAGACTGTCCTGAATTAAAGGACAAGCCCATGGCTGTGGGATCCATGAGCATGCTGGTTGGTTAAAGGAGTATTTATAGGATCATTCACCCTTCACCTGTTCTGCTGCACTGTTGAACGAGATCCAATACAACATACTTCATTGAGTTAATAAATTAACAAATGTACATCACATTGGCAAAATAGTATAATTGCCTCTCAGTAGTATGCAGTGCACATCTACAGGAAAACAATAAACATAATGTTAAATTATTACCTCAATCAAAACATTATTTTCTTTCTTAACATGGGCTACCCTTCTGTTATAGCTATTGTATTGCATTGCACCTCTTATTGTGCAAGTGTACATGTGACTGTACAAGGGTTAAAAGCAATATATTATTATTGCATCAGTTAATCAGTGAGATCATATATGATGTATGGTGTATATTTGAATATTGTTGACAAACACCAACTTACAGCAATATTATTAAGGGCACTATCAACAATTATGTGTTTGCAAAGAAAATGTTCTGTTTTGATTGACACTGTCAGTGAGGCAGTGATATAATCATGTTTGTCATTATGGTTTACAGTGTTGTGAAACTGCTCAGTTTCATAGTCGTATGTGTTTCTAATGTTTTGTCCTGTTCATCTCTTTAACCAGGTTGAACAAATATGTCACAAACAGTGGAAAACATGAAACAATACCGTTCTACAACATTGAAATCCACAATGATAATTGCATACATTTGGGAATACCTCTCTCGCAATCTTAATCAAAATGAATAATTACTTTGCAAATAAACAAATCTTGTGGTGGATCTCATATGATTGTGCAGTTGGTCCTAAAATGTATCTAGTCGGTTTCCTAATGTTTTTTCATGCTTTGTTCCTCTCCTGTCCTTTTACAGTCCACTTCCAACTACCATGCCAGGAAGTATGGCGTTCGGGCCGCCATGCCTGGCTTCATAGCCAAAAAACTCTGCCCCAACTTGATCATCGTTCCATGCAATTTCAATAAATATAAATCAGTGAGCAATGAGGTGAGCAAGCCACTGTGACATGAACACAGACCTTCAGGGGTATGGAGAGACTTTCCATGCATTTTTTTTTTTGTAGTTCATTTGCCATAACTAATGGCTATGTGTTTCTGCCTTTCTTTTAGTTAAGGCACATATTTGCAAATTATGATCCTAATTTCCAGCCTATGAGCTTGGATGAAGCCTATCTGGACTTTACAGAGCACCTGCAACAGAGGAAGAGCTGGCCAGAGTCCTCACGGACATATAACTACCGCTCCAGCAGCACTGCTACAGGCAGGACTTAAAATATTCTGAAAATGTAATTAATTATGAACTGCTGTGTGTGACACAATTACTTTGTTTTTTTTTATAAAGGTGGAGAGCAACTTGAGGACCACCAGGAATCAGACGTGAAAGGCTTTTCCCCTGTGCTGTTTGAGGACAGCCCAAGTTCCTCTGAGTTATTTTCGGGCTCTGAAGCAGGTGCTGCAATGGGTCACGCCACTGAAGTTTTTGGGATATCTGTTGAGGAGGCTGTCAGGGAGATGCGCTTCCGCATTGAGCAGAAGACCATGCTGACGGCCAGTGCGGGTAAGAGGAAAACAGCATTTAATTGTTTGCCAAACTGTGGTTCGAGTAGTTAGTTATAAGTTTTATTATATTAGTGACATACAGTTAGACTTGAGCATACCCGAGAACCTAATATATATATCTCTATATGTGTCTAATTTACTGGTAGCCAATCATATTATACCACCTCTTGACAAGGTCAGCTGGAATACTGTACATTCATGACCATAAATATCTGCTACATACTTGTGTTAGTGTCATTGTTTTGTTTTACCAGCTGTTCACTTAATAATCCAGTATTCATTTATGCTTCCTTTTTCCTCCAGGCATTGCTCCAAACATGATGCTGGCCAAGGTGTGCAGTGACAAGAACAAGCCCAATGGACAATACAGACTGCCATCCACCAAAGAGGCTGTCATGGAGTTCATCCAGAACCTCCCAGTTCGCAAAGTATGCCACACTTCAGTTCACATAAACACAGCCTTGTGTTACTCTTAAATTATTATGGGAATGTGTGTGGTGAAATAATGTCATTGTTTTCTGGTGTGTGGTGTGATGTGACTAATGATGTGCTGTAGCAATATTTGAGGACAGAATGTTTTTTTGTCTACAGGTGTCAGGCATAGGGAAGGTGAGCGAGAAGATGCTGAATGCTCTGGGCATCAGTAGCTGTGCTCATCTTGGTCAACAGATGGCGTTGTTGTCTTTGTTGTTCTCGGAGACAGCCTGGCATCATTTCATGCAGGTTTCCCTTGGTTTGGGCTCCACCTACATTGTGAGGTACTTGAATCCCCACATCTTACTTGCCTGAAAGTCTTCAAAATACAGTATATTAAGACAGCGAATGCTACTCATCTCTTTGATGTTATACAGGAATGAAGAAAGAAAAAGCATGAGCACAGAAAGGTAATGTGTTTTTAATTGAATTGTGAAAGTAATTTTACGCATCTACACCCACTTACTCACTTGCTGCCTATTTTGTTGTTTTTTTACAACCTGCAGAACATTTAAAGAACTAAACAGGCCCAAGGAGCAGTTCTCATTATGCAGAGAACTGTGTGAGGACTTAGCACAAGACCTAAAGAGAGAAGATCTCAAGGTACTGAACATCAGAAGCTTTACACCACACACATTTTATGAAATTACTTGCAAAGGCGACATAACCATTCATCTATCATACATCAATAAATTATTTTTATCTGAGGACTTTTTTGCTAAGACATTTTTAAAGGTACTTAATTAAAAAACCTGATTTTTTATGAGTACATCAGCTTATTCACTCCTATTTAAAATTGATAAAGGAAGACTTAGTAGTTGATAGTTGATACTTGATAGTTTGGCATGGACATTACCCCCCTGTCTCAGTCCTGCAACAGGAAATGGAGGGCGATTGAGGAGACAGCAGGGGCCAACTGTCAAGGCTTGGAAATTTCTGCAAACCTTGATCATGTTATTTTTCAGTGTGCATATAACTATTTTCCTATAAACAGTGCCCTTTTAACTCTTTTGTAGGGTAAAAACGTTACACTCAAGCTGAAGAATGTGAATTTTGAAGTGAAAACCAGGGCAGTGACGCTGCCGTGTGGCGTGGCTACTGCGGATGAGATCTTTGCTGCGGCCAAAGACCTACTGAAGACTGAAATAGACAATGAAAGTCCACAGCCGCTCAGACTGAGGCTCATGGGTAACTATATACTGTACTATACTACAAAAGTACTTTGCCAAGGCTTGGACATTTGTCACCTGACTGAATGGTGTATGCTAGATCGGATCATAACTGATAAGACATACAGAAATCTAAGTATCTAAAAGTGTTTCATTTTCTATGTTAAATTTGAATTTCCACCAAATGTGCATTCTACATCAGTTCAGGATGAAATCTGGTTTGACTTCAGGCCATGCCGAGACCTAGGGAAGTTTTGTTCAAGTCTGATAAGATTAAGCAGTATGGAAGTGTTTCAATATGTGAAATTACATTTTCCATGTGACAATTTGTACAAAATGAACAGATAAACCTGGTTTGACATGACAAATTATGAGCCTGTATACACAGAGCACACATATTATATTCTGTTCAAAACTGATCAAGATTGAATAGAAATATACAGTAAGTGGATGAACATGTTAAATTAGACTTCCCGTGTTAAAAATTAATATAATGTGCAATGTGGATCAAATGCGGATGAAACCAGGTTTAACAGCTTTTTAATAGTTTTACATTACAGCTTGGCCGCACGGTGGTCGAGTGGGTAGCACATTGGCTCACAGTCAGGAGGTTCAGGGTTCGAATCTCCGTTGGAGTTTGCATGTTCTCCCTGTGCGTGCGTGAGTTTTCTCCGGGTACCCCGATTTCCTCCCACATTCCAAAAACATGCATGTTAGGTTGATTGGCGACTCTAAATTGTCCATCGGTATGAATGTGAGTGTGAATGTTTGTTTGTTTATATGTGCCCTGTGATTGACTGGCGACCAGTCCAGGGTGTACCCCGCCTCCCGCCCAAAGTCACCTGGAATAGGCTTCAGCATACCCGCGACCCTAATAAGGATGAGCGGCATAGAAAATGAATGAATGAACATTACAGCTTCCAGTCATGCCTGAGAAAAGGAAATCTTGATCACAACTATCGTCTGTAAATGAATATAATAAATTAGAATTTCTTTGTTAATTTATTGTATAATATTTATTTCTACCATTTGCCCAAACTTAATCAGATCTGGATGAATTTTGGTGTGAAATGACCATGTCTAACCCTACATATACACAGAAAAATACATTTAACTGAGATTAGTTTGTAAATACAATAAGGGACAAATTCATTACAATGATCTGTATTAAGCTTACTTTGTTATTTACCCACTGTGTCCTCAGGATTACTTATTTTTGTGTACTGCAGGTGTTCGTATCTCCACCTTTGTCACATCCGATGATAAAAGGCATCAGCAGAAGAGCATCATTGGTTTCCTCCAGTCTGGCAAAGCAGACGCTCCAGGCTACACTCAGGAAATACATCAACACTTTGAAGGGGAACATCTCTCTTCTTGTTCTCTCACAGCACAGACATGTCAGATTAAAGAGGAGATTCCCCGGCTGAAAAAGAAAAAATGCTTACAGGAGGACCAGACTGCAGAAGGACCTCAGCAGTCTTTCTTCCAAAAAGCTCATGCTAAGAGACTGCAGCTCCATGTTTGCACACAGGAACAAGAAAATGAGGAGAACTTAACCACGGTAACACTCACAAATGCTGATGCACATAAAAGGGTGGAGTCATCGACAAAGAAGGCAGAGCCCAAGAGCACCACACTGCAATTTTTAGAAATCGATGGCACCTCAGAGGCTCAAGCATCCACATCAGGCTCAGCATTGGGCAGCCTAACCTGTCCTGTGTGTTACAGGCAGGTGAGCACAGACAATTTGAATGTCTTTAACAGCCATATAGACCAATGTCTCCTTAATGGGTCCATAGAACCCAAAAAGCTCCACATTTCTGACTTAAAGTCAGAATCAGTGGTTGAGATGCATAAGGATGAGGTAAAGCGCAATGGAAAAGGCGAGCTAAACCAACACCACCAGTTGACAAATAATTCCACTCATGCCTTGGTGTTGATCAGTGGCAATAGTAGAACAATGACCTCGCAGCAGCCTCAGTCATCTATTGATAAAGGTCCCGTCCTCATCTGCCCAGTGTGTCAGCTGACCCAGGACACAAGTGACCTCACTATATTCAATCACCACGTTGACCTCTGCCTGAACCAGGAAGTGCTGCATGAGCTAGGAACAGCACCCTCAACTGAAGCCATAAACAGCAATATGATAGGTGAGTGCTTTTTAAAAATTTTTTTCACTGGAAATATACATCGTGAGTGTCTCTATAGTTCTTTTAAGCATACAAATACACACCCTGTCTAATTTTCAAGCTACATAACCAACTGCTTTGTAAAATTAATTTGCGTATTGATTGACCCAACTATGAGACAACTGTGAATGTAACATACCTTTCTTTTTCAAAATCTGATTTGGGAAAAATATTTATATAAGACAAAGACAAAAAATATTCAAAATGTAATTTTCCCTATATGGAGCTATAATGCTATGGAGCTATAATATTCCCTAAATGTAATGTTCCCTATATGGAGCTATAATGCTATGGAGCTATAATATTCCCTATATATAATGTTCCCTCTTGAACAATCCTACCCAAGAAATTCTGCTCTTTATCTGTCTTAAGTGGTGCTGTTGGTCCTCAATGGATGGATGTTATTTTTGTCTGATGTGTTTTGTTTTTGTGAAAATAAGGTCTTGAGTGGTTCTGTTTTATAGACAAAAATGTCCATCTGCCAAGGCAAGCAGGAAGAGGTAAAACTAAAAGGTAAGATAGAATATTGTTGTAAAATAAATCTGCAGTCAGCATTTTTCCATTTGTATTGGTAGTAACATGCATGTTCAATTGCATCACCGTGATTAACAGTAGTGTGATTTCTTAGGTCTTTGCGTATTTGTCCCACTTAATGTTTCATATCATAGAACAAATTTGAATATTAGTCAATGACAACACAACTGAACAAAGCATTCAGTTTTTAAATGAAACTTCTTATTATTAAGGGAGAAAAAAATTCAAACCTACATGGCCTTGTGTGGAAAAAGTGATTGCCTTTCCAAACATAATAACTGATTGGGGCACCCTTAGCAGCAACAACTCCAATCAAGGGTTTGCGATAACTCGAGTCTCTTACAGCGCTGTGAATGATTCTGACCCACTCATCTTTGCAGAGTTGTTGTAATTCAGATACATTGGAGGTTTTTCCAGCATGAACCGCCTTTTGAAGGTCATCCCACAGCATCAATAGGATTCAAGTCAAGACTTTGACTAGGCCACTAGTCTTCATTTTG
Organism: Oostethus manadensis; assembly: GCA_024372805.1. NCBI lineage: Eukaryota > Metazoa > Chordata > Actinopteri > Syngnathiformes > Syngnathidae > Oostethus > Oostethus manadensis. The sequence continues at coordinate 4,584,614 of QODF01000078.1, read as the reverse complement.
GTTTTATTCAGCCATTCAGAGGTTTCGTCATGGAACTCAACCGTGCAGGCTGTTTTTGCCTAGTACCTATCTAATGGTCATGAACACTGACCTTAAGCGCAAGTGAGCCTGTAGTTCTTTGGATGTTGTTGTGGGGTCTTTTGTGACCTCATGGATGATACATTGCTGTGCTTTTGGGGTCATTTTGGTCGGCTGGCCACTCCTGGGAAAGTTCACCACTGTTACGTGTTTTCACCATTTGTAGATTTCAATTTCAATTTATTTATTTAAAGAGACAATGCATATTAATGAACACTTATGTGTAAATATGCCAGAATTAGCCAAAGGCTACTTTACATCTGTAGTCCCTGGCAGATAATGGCTCTCACTGTGGTTCGGTGAAGTCGCAAAGCTTTAGAAATGGCTTTATAACCATTTCCCGACCAATAGATATCAATGAATCTTGAGATCTTACATTATGTTTTAACAGGGGAAGGGGACACTTTTTTACACAGGGCCATGTGGGTTTGGATTTTCTTCTCCACTATAATAAAACGTTTCATTTAAAAAATGCATTTTGTGTTCAGTTGTGTTGTCATTTACTAATATTTAAATTTGTTTGATGATATTAAACCTTCAGGTGTGACAAACATGCAAAAAAAAAAAAGAATCAGGAAGGGGACACTTTTTCACACCACTGTATGTATGATCATACCACTTCCAGACACGACTCACCTTCAGTGTTGCCCGCCAAAAAGGCCAAAGCTCTCAACACCATTGACAGATTCTTCAGGTGACATTCTCCCATTCTCCCAGGTGCAATGTTCTTTTATTTCAAGATAAAGGTGCTGGAGAAAACATTTAGCCACACACACTTTCCCAAATAATTGAACATAAATTGATAGCCAACTGTTTTACTCAAGGTGACTTTAAAATAAGCATTTGCCCTGACACCAAAAAGTAACATGCATATCAAAATAATGGACATATATTATAACCGTGTAGTATGTGTCAATGCCATGACATATTTTATGAACGAATGAAAAAATGTATGCTAAAATGATTATATTTATTACATGTTGTTTTTGAAGTATTTTATTTAATTTTTGATTTTTAAAGACAATGCATAACAATAAATGTCTGTTTTATAAATGGATGCTGCAATAAATCACTATTTAGTTTATGTTGGGTTTTTTTTGTCCCTTGATCACTAAATGCTATATTTTTACCTATTTGTAGTGAGCTTCAGAAGAAAAAAAAACATGTTAGCTAGAACAGTAGTTCACTAGGACTGTGATGATTTTGAGCAAAACAAACATCCCTTTGCAAACACAACTAAAATTAGCGCTTATGGTTAATATTTTAAAGCTACTGTATGTTTGAGCAGTAAGAAAAAGCAGTTTTGTGCATGTGATAAATTAATACATCGACTCCTACAAGTTGTGTGATATAGCAGATAATGTATGACATGTTAAGTAAATGTGTTATTGTTAGCTGGGTGTGAGCTAAGCAAACATGGATCAGCCCTCTGGCACTGACAAAGTAGACTAAGCTTCTTCATACTAGGTGTGCCCCTGTTCTTCAGGTGTTAGGTTTGTTACTGATGCCTAAACATGCAAAGGTGCTAACCTTGTTGTATTAGGTGTTTGCAATTTTAGAGAGTGTTACAATGCAGAGAAGCGCTTTGGCTTTTAAGCAAAAGATCAAGAAACATGGACCCAAGAAGGAGGATCTGGACCCCCGGAAGTGGATGAAGCAGGAACAGGTGAAGGCTTTTGCCGATTTTGTTCTGAACAAGCACCCAGAAACAGAGGCGGACAACAGCTTTGACAACAGAGAGATGCGTGAGTACAGAACAAATGGGAAGGAGCAGGAGAAGAAATGTGTCACCTCTGTAGACCTACTGTTAAAACTTTTAAGAGATTCTAGGGACATCGTGTGCCATTCAGTTTTTGATGTTGATTTGTTTAATAGGTGAAATTTGCCACATCTGTCATATTTTTAAATGTAGAAAATAATAATTTAGAATAGTCATTTATCTTGCTTAAATTAGCCTAAAATTTTAGTTTTACACAGATGTTGAAAAAATGTGCATGCGCATATGCATTTAACATAAACTAAGCGGCATAGAAAATGAATGAATGAATATGCTTCCCTTGTTGCTCTTGAATGATTGTATATTTTTTGATGATATTTGTATAACCTACTATGCTGGTGTGTTGTGCAGTGCTGCAAACAGAGAAGCAGTTTATAGAGGCAGCGAAGAGCAATGATGTTGCTGCAATGAAGGCACTTGGAAAGGGCTTGAATGCCAATGCAATGAATGTGGTGGGAACCAAAGTCAATGTTGTAGTATGAGTTGCATAGTATTGCACAAAAGCACTGATTGCATCATGTTGTTTACCATCAAGCACAACAGGACTGCCCTTCACTATGCAGTCGCTGGCAAAAACAAGGAAGCAGTTGAGCTGCTTCTGCGGCGCAGGGTCCAAGTGGATCAGAGGGACAAGGTGAGAGGCTTTGACTTTGGACACACAAAAAAAAGTTTAATCCTACTCTTGTATGTTGTATCTGGCAGTTTGGTGTGGCACCCATTCATTTAGCTGCCTGGTTTGGCAGTTTGGAGATCCTAAAGTTATTAGTCCGTGCTGGGGCTGAACAGAAAATTGAGAATGAGGTGACTAGAAGAGTATTCTAACTCTTTCTGTCATATGTAAATGCCTCCCTTTTGTTCTTTGTTACAAAAGTCTGCATCTACTTGCAAAATATTTTTCATAAAATACGATGTTACACTGCAGGAAGGACTTAATATCATGCATTGCGCTGCTATCAACAATCACACTGACATAGTGGACTACATCATCAACAACCTGCAAATGAAAGAGCTGGACAAAGATGACCAGGTATCTCCAATAGCAGTTTCAGTTTGAGGCAACGTTATTGCACAGTACTTACAATGGAATGTAGCATCTAATTCACAAGTAAAACAGACAAAAACATTAATAGCAGTTTGGTAGCAAACGAAAAATAACATTGCATATTGTCATTGTCTGTTGAACAGCTTGTACATTTGAGACGCTTTTCATTGGTCAGCACAATATGCAGACAAGCGTATGTATTTAGTCTCTCCCACTGGCCACAATGTAATATTTGTTATTGTGGTTGTAGTTTTGCAAGTCTCAGTTAAGTTTCAAGTCTTTGATCCAAAGTCTTGAGTCAAATCTGAAGTGAAGTCCAAAAACAAGGCCTGAAATTTTTGAGTCCTTACAAGTCACAGGCACATTTTTTAACATGACCAAAAGTTACAAAAGACTACTGCATTCAGGATTTAGTCAGTGCAAACCAGTACAAGAAAAAAATAACTGTTTTTTGTGCACGCACATTTGCATGTCAATAACTTTCCACCACTCTCCAGTAGTCTGAAGCTCATGGAATTGTTAGAGTGATTAAACCTGATTGGACGTTGATTGATGCATTAGAAGATGCTTGGCAGGTTCTGTGGGAAAATGTGTGGTCTTGCTGGAAATTGTATAAGTTATCATGTTGATTGAATACTTTGAATGGGGACACATTTTCCTCAACACACACACTGAAAAAAAACAAAAGATGATATTGTTGAGTCTAAATGTCATCAAAATTGTGGCATAAGTCTGACTTGAGTCAAAGTCACACCTCTCCTGAGAAGTATAGTTTTAGATTGATTTAAAAGGGGATAATTCTTATTAAATATTTGACATTGTAGCAAGTTCGAACAGAGGTATTGGGAGTTAAATAAATCCAAATAGAAGGAGAGATAAACACAGCTATTTATTTTAACACCAAGCCAAATTAAAACAGACGTCTGGGCTAATTACCTTTCCCTGCCAACACAGAAACTACGTGAGACTTACGACAGCAGTTCAGCAAAAAACAAAGTATCTCTCTCTGCACAGTCTCTTTATATTTCGTATTTTCCGCCTCCGTCATGCCAACAGTTCTTTGTCTGCTGTGTCCATCAATCACCCCTCCTCCTCTGGAGCAAATGGCGATCGGGCCAGTCCAGGTGTCATCTTATCTGCATTTGCGCTCCCTTCCTCCTTTCTCGCTTTATAGTTGCCAGACCTCGGTGCCTCCTTGTCTTGCTTCTTATGATAGCCGAAGAATGTTGATTCCGTGGGCCTTTGATGCTCCAACGATGTCTGTTGCCCTGGTCCTGTGTGTGTGTGTATACGCTCAACCTTTCAACATGTAAATATGTAAGATTGAAGCCAAGGCTAATTTCTTCCTATACTTTATATAAAATATATAGTTAACATTTGAAATATATTTTAGTTCTAGGTCACTTAAATACAACCAACTCAAAAAAACACTTAAATACTGTAATTGTATTATAATATTATTTAAATACAAACATTATTGTATTTAATACAGTATTATGTATCGACGTATAGAGTGCAGCTCTTGTATTGTATTACAAAACACTGTATGTGACATTGTGGCTATTAAGCGTATTGGTGATCCAACAACAAAGATAAGGAAATGCAAAAATACACTAAGTGCAATCATTGCTGCACTTAATTGTTTGATGCATACTGGTAATTATGTCTCAATGGTTTCATTCCAGTCAGGACACTGTGCGTTTGCAATGGCGGCAGAGCATGGCTGTGTGAAAATGTTAGAAATGCTTATGGATCCCTGTTACAACATGGCCACCATGAAGCCCAGCAAGGTTTGCTTTGTGGTTATTATGAGCTTTTTGTTTCAAAATGATGCTCCTGTAGTCTGTGTGTGTCATGCCTGCGTGAAAACTGAAAGTCAAACCTTTGATGCAAGCTGCTCTCCTCCCACCTCCTGCCAGAAAGGAGACACGCCCCTACACTTGGCTGCAAGGAACGGCCACTTGGATGCTGTCCAGCTGCTGCTCACAAGCTTTGCTACTCGGGATGAAGTTAATATGGTAGACAATCACCTGCTCTATCACAGTGTGGACTCAGTGGATAATCTATTGGCAGAGGGTGGACTCATTTAGAATTAGAGTAGCTAACAAGGCCACATAATGATTCATCTGTTTTGGGGCATGCAAACACATTCACTACACAAGTGAAGGTATCGATTTTGTGCTTTTGACCCAAAAAGGTTGTGCTTTCAGCTGAATCACAATTAAGATGTTTAGTACAAACCAGTATAAAAAGTCAAGTCAAAAAATATGAAAAATACTGGTGCAATCAATCCTGTGGACTAAAATCCTTTCTTGAAAAATAAAACCAAACCCAGTGCGCACCCATCACTTGTATTTAGGGATGTGTTCAAAGTCACGTTCAAATTCATGTTCTGTAGTACTCAGTCCATTTCTAGCAACAATAAGTAGCATAATAGTTCATGTTGCATCCCAATTTTCAAATCAGAACATTTAGCATTTAGTTGAAACTTGCGCCAAATAAATGTGCCACTTGACCAAGTTACAATATGAACAAATCAGTCAACATTGCCAGTGTCTCAAACCATCACACTGAGTGTCGTCCACTTGAAACAGTTTTAAGCCTCGCACCAAAGAAGCTTCATGCCCCCCCACAGTTAACTAATCTTAAAGCAACATTCCAGCCTATTTGAACTTCACTGCTAACCAAAACAGTAACATGAAATCAATTCAGTAACTTCTAGCCAAAGATTTGTGTAGTCCGACGGTGAAATAAATAGCTGGATACTGGACAATGCAGGTGAAGTTTCCTAAATTCCCTTTGCTTTTTGTAAGAGAATCAGGAATACAGCACATTAATTATGGATATAAACAAAAAGGCAAACAACAAATAATGGCAACACTTCCGGTTGAATTAACAATTAATGAAATAACAGGGGCCGCACGGTGGATGAGTGGTTAGCACATTGGCCACACAGTCAGGAGATCTGAAAGATCTGGGTTCAAATCTCCGTTGGGCATCATTGTGTGGAGTTTGCATGTTCTCCCCGTGCGTGTGTGGGTTTTCTCCGGATACTCCGGTTTCCTCCCACATTCCAAAAACATACTTGTTAGGTTAATTGGCGACCCTAAATTGTCCATTAGAGTTTGAATGTGAGTGTGAATGTTTGTCTATATGTGCCCTGTGATTGACTGGTGACCAGTCCAGGGTGTAGCCCGCCTCCTGCCCAAAGTCTGCTGGGATAGGCTCCAGCATCCCCTTGACCCTAATGAGGATAAGCGGTATAGAAAATGGATGAAATAACAGGTTGAATAATTCATTCTATCTGGTAAAACATGACTACTGTAACTTGAATTTGATACCTCGTTCACTTCTCTAACCAAAGCATTAAAATAAGTTATTACCAGATTAGAATGAAATGTCATGTGCAGATAGATATGAAAGTGAATTAATATCCTACATACTGTAACGTTTGCACAGACGCTATTAAAGCTACGAGGAGGTGTTTGATCGTCTGGCTTATCATTGCAAGAAGAAATAGAACATACGCCAGAACAGTGGCTGCCAAACGACAAGCCCCCCATTCAACCAGAACACAAAGATGCACAAACTTAACACTCGCCACGTTCCTTTTATCTTGTCCTGAGGCTCCCATCCATGAGTTTGAAAGGCTTCGAGTTGGGCTTAACTTTGGATGTAGTACAACACTCAGTATAAATCCCATACCAAATTGAAGAGGAAGACATCATCTACAGTAGCTAACAAGCATGTATATAAATGAAAATACAGCCCATATCCTATGAAAAATTGCATATTTTAGGATGTCCACACGGACTTGTCTAATAGCGTCACATGACGTCATCAGTGCGCCCAAATCAACAGACGTGACTACTTGACTTATGAGAAATCAAACTGTTAAACGTTTAACGTCTTTATCATTAAAAAAAGACATATCCATATAAAACCTGCCGACTTTATATCCAATGCCTTATTTCCTAGTATCGATTAAATCGATTGAGTAACTTTCAAACGGTTATTAGTTCGATATATTTTGTCTGGAATGGCAATTTGTTGAACCCAGATCGATGTAGTTGGATCATAGGAATGTAAATAGATACATCCCTGCTATTTACTGGTAGAAAGTGTGAATTGAATTGAAGATACTTTTATAGCTAACCAGTACCGATTGAATGCTTGGTGCTTACAGCATGTAACAAAATAGATATTCATCTTGTCATGGTTATCCCTATTACGTCACTAATGGGGTCTTTGTGCGGCAGGATGGTGAGACTGCTCTATACCAGGCTGCAGACAGTGGTCAGGAACAGTGCGTCCTGGAATTGCTGCAGGCCGGCTGTGACCCCAACATCCAAACAACTGTATGACCACACAAAATCACAAGCCTGCTTTTAATGGCATTGTAAAAGTAAAGAGAGATGAGCCTTTTGCTCTACTTTTATGTTTATGTGCAATTTATTAAAGGATAAACCTAAAGATAAATTCTCCTCTTAAAGACCAAAGGCAGTGCTCTTCATGCTGTGTCAGAAAGGGGAGACGCTTCTCTGGTCCGGCTTCTCTTAGATTACAAAGCCCACACAGACTTTCAGAATGAGGTAAGGGACTCTCATTTCTCGCACAGTGTCAAGTGAATGATCAGTTTACATCATGTCTACTAAACTAATGGTTAACTTGAGAGCTGTAATGTAACATGTTATTTCTACTCATACAGGACATGCAAGCTCCTCTTCACCTGGCAGTGAAGAACAGCCACATACCAATTATCCATTTCCTTCTGGAGGCAGGTTGCAGCATTAACTGCACCAATAAGGTAAAATCACCTTCAACTACAATATGTAGCAAAACGATATCATTTATATGAAGACACAAGAACATGCTTTGTGTTAAGAGGTCGGAAACTGTCATGCATCTTGCTGCTGAACTGGCCAGAATAGACGTGGTGGAGATGCTGCTTAAAGCTGAACTTGATCTAACACTAAAGGATTGGGTGAGAAGGTCCAACCAACACATACAATACAGTAATAAGGTAACTGTATATACTGGGCAGTGGTTCCCAAATGTTTTACAGTCGCGTACTCCTTCAGACATTTGATCTGAAGCCAGGTACCCCCTTACTCCTGCACACTTAAAAAACTGTTTTATCTGAATTAACTTAAACTATTGAATATAATTAATTTGATAGTAACATAAGCACTGATAGATAGATAGATAGAAAAATAGTCACCTCACATTTCTTTTCAGTCTGGTGTTGGTTTGAATGCGTTGAACTTGAGCTTCACTTCTTCACTCCACTCACGACGATTATGGTATAAAGGAAAACTGCACTTTTTGTGGAATTTGGACCATCATCCAAAATCTTTATGTGAAACATGAACATATATTTATTTCCCTTTACTGTGCGTTCTAAAGAGATAAAACGCATTAGCATGCCTTCCACTATTAAGTCTTCTAAAAAAAAAAAAGTAACAATGTTTTATATACAGGGCATGCGGTCTTCATGCATTGACAGGTATATTTATAACATGAAATACTTATATATTACTTAAAATAGTATTTTGCCTTGTGCTGTGCGGGGAGCGGAACACCAATTTAAATGAAGTCTTTAAGGCAGGGGTGGGCCACCAAGCGTTTGAATCCAGCCTAGCAATTACTTCCAAAGAAAGTATTTAATATACATTTTTAGCATGCAGGCTGACGACCTGACTTGCAAGTGGTCAAAGTAAATCTGAGATGGTTTAAGTAGCTTTTTCATTCCCGGTTTCTTATTCCGTAAAGACAAAAACACTGTAAAATTAAATTGTTATTTGATGTGGTCTTGGAAAAGGGACACAAGCACATATCACAGATTGTATGCAGTAGTATGTATACTTTTACAGATAAAATAAGACAAATTATTCCAGGTGGACTGTTTGAATTATACGAGTAAAATAGTGTGCATGTATCAAATATACTATAGTCTGGCCCCCCCATCCAATTTTGTTAACGCGATGCAACCCGCAAGTCAGCAAGTTTGCCCGCCTTTGCTCACCGGAAATGGCAAGAGGTCATTACTCAACGTAACAGCTTGACTCACAAAGTCATTAAAAAAAAAAAAAGGGAAGAAGTCTTAGTTCCGCCTTGCATAACCAACGCATCGCAGTCATTGCAAATCGCAAAGTTTAATATCCAAAGGAGATACCACAGACATAACATTAGTCAAGTACAGAACGCACAACACATGTCGGTTGGCTGGTATTAGCAGACATTCCTAAAAAATTGTTAATGAAATTTCTTAGCTTCTTAACAATTGTTTGATCACTCGCAGCCTCCTTCCTTGATCGCCATTATCTTATTAGCATCATAACACCTCCTATGTTTGACTTTTGAGTCACCTTTTATTCATGGATGTTTGTGATGCTGGTGGGTGAGTGTGTAGAAGAAAAGCTCTGACTTGCTTGGGAGAAGTTCTTATATCAATAGATGATGCACTGCGATTGGCTAGCTACCAGTGCAGGGCCTACCCTTCCTCTCGCGCAAAGTCAGCTGCGATAGGCTTTATCATACCGCCAAGATCCTAGTGACGACAAGTGTCATAGAAAAGGGATGAATCAATAGATGGGCCTTACCCATAATGAACATCTGCTGATACTCGCAGTTTTAATTAAAAGCCCACATGTCCACCACAGTATATGAGGTAATAAGGTATGTAGTTAAAATAGTTGTTAGTATAGTAAAAAGGTATAGAATGCTTTGAATTGATAGTGTTACACGGTAAATGGGTCATATTGTTTTTTAATTTAAAATAATGTTGAATCTAAGTTTTTGGTGCACATGTTGGAGTAGCAGGGAAAGACGGCTCTCGGAGTGGCAGCCAGAGCAGATGAGGTGATCATTGTGGACATGATTGTAAAGGCAGAAAAATACTACACATGGAAGAAGGTGAGAGTCGGAGGTGATACATTTGTTTATCATAATTACATTTCATGTCTGAAAATTGACAAATTGTTGATGATCTTGATTTTCAATATGCTCAAATCTGAAATTTATATTGCAAATGTCCAATAAGTTGTTGGTGTGTGTCTGTGCACTTCCAAGGCTGGTGGTATTTCAGTCCACTGACAGACTTTATTGTCCCCTAAAGGCCAACCCAGAGTTTAATGACAGTGTTCACAGTGAGTATCCACTAACATTCAAACCGGACCACCGCAATGAGACCAAGCAGCTCCGTTTGATGGCCTGGCGCCTGGCCTATGAGCTCCTTAAGCCAGGCCAATGGAAGCGACTGGCTGAACACTGGGGATTTGATCAGGAGCACGTGTACGCCATTGAGAGACAGTGGACAGGTAACGCCAACTCTACTTTGGCCCGTTCAAAATAGTGGACACTGTCAAAATGTCAAAAGGGTTGTATTTCACCAGATTTTGACCAAAACTTTCAGGAAGCAGTTTTTCAAAATGTCCATGATGTAAGCGCCATTTAGTACAACAGGCATGGTTTATGTGTCATTTAGTGTGACTTACTGGCTTATATCTTTAGATATAAGCTTTAGAGCCTTGTTGCAAAAAATTTGTCATGAGTTTTTTTTGTGAAATGTTTTGTTACGTCATTTCAATAAACGTGTTGGCGATGGGGAAGCACACAATTGTTTACCGTGTGTGTTGAACCAAGCTAACTCAAGGAGTAACACCAACTCTCATGCCATCATGTTTAAGTGGTTATTATAGAAGAAAGGTGCCGAGACATGCAAGTGAGTAGAAATGAAAGAATAGCCGCTACAATGGCCGAATGGCTGCGTACCTGAGCAAGCATCAAACAATTAACCCTGTGTGGTTTTTTTTCTCTGCTGGCTGTTTTTCCTCCACTAAAGAAAGACCAGCCTCAAAGGTCCCGGAACAGTTCATGTTGATAGCTGTATTATTTGTTCTTCGGTTCTATGTTTATTTTGACATGTTATGTGCTGTGTGTTTTTGCTTACAGGTCAACACAGTTACAAAGAGCACGGCAACAGGATGCTGCTGATTTGGCTCCACGGACAAGAGCTAGCCCGGAAAACTCCTTCAATAGAGCTCTACCAGGCCCTTGTCAACACAGGCAATAGCAGAGCTGCAGGTATTTCATTTTTATATATTCTTTAATGGGTTTACACATGAGTCTATAAATATGCAGTCTGCTTTTTGTGTGTCAGTTGGATCTTTTCTTTTCTGTCCAAAAGATCAGATGCGGATGGAATCAGAGAGTGTCACCAGCAGGAACTGCAGGGTTTCATGATGGAGGTCGTGACATTAAGTCTAACTGCTATTATGTTTACATCTCTTTTGAGAAACCCTTTTATAGAAAGAGCTTTCAAAATAATAAATTTAAAAATGTACAAAAAAGCATGGCTTTGGTCTGACTAACATAAAGCATTGTGTGCTTGCTTTTCAATGACTACTCTGTCATTTTACATGCAACTTTTTAGAACATCAAAGCAAACACTTGAAGAAAAAAAGAAAAAAGTCATTTTTGCTACTTCTGTACTGCTGCTTTTTTATAGCAAGAACATGTATTGATCAGTACAAACATCAGTGAAAATAATTGTACATTTTGCAATAATGAATTTTCTGCCTAACAAAAAGGCAAACTAACAATAAGACAAACACATGCATCAAACATCCCATAAATATAACTAAGTAAAAGCTGCACCCACTAAAAATTGTGGAAATGTTGCATAGTGAGTCATTCTTCATCTAGACCAAGGGTTTTCAAAGTGTGAGGCATAAGAGTAGTAGTGAGGGGGAGAAAACTGGGGGTGAGAATTCCGGGGTATCTCACGATAACGATAGAGATACAGTGATAGTGTGAAACAAAAAAATATATATATTTCACAGTTTTATCTTTTGCAGCATAATTTAACAAACTCCAGTACAAACAGCAATACTGCAAAAACAATGTTTAGTGTGACAAACCTGAAACAATTTTATTTTAGGTGTCTTATTTTTAATTTTTTTTTTTGTCGACTACATAGTACAGGCCAAAAGTTTGAACAAACCTTCTCATTCACTTGAGCACACATTTGGAGCAAGGAGGAAACACGCCAAGTTGTTCAGTAACAACTCATTTCTTAAAGAATCCAGAGCAGATTAATGTTGGAAAAGTCTCAAAACGACAGACTTCAATGCCAAGTAATAAATTAGTATCTTAAATCCATCTACTATCCCTTCTCTCCACCGTCATCGCACTCTTGCTCTCTCGTTCAACCTCATAAGCGACTACTGAGTAAGACATGTATTTCTTCTCATTATCGCCTTTTATTAATGAAGAAAGGGACAGAATAGTGTAAAGTACTGGTGATGCGTCAGTACCAGCACCAAAGCGTAAGCAAATGCGACTGCTACTACCCCGTGCTGCTGCTGTTGTTGTATTTGGATACAGGTAGAAGAAGCAGAAATTACGCAGATTGCGTCATGATGCTATCCATGCGCCGAAATGGCCGTGCGTCGGTGTTTTGATTGGGGTATCCTGATTGATTAAAATTACCCTGTATACAGCAACAACCCTGTTTTGCTCAAGCATGTAAACGGGTTATTCCAAATGCGTCAGAAACTGGAATATTGACCTTAACCCAAATATTGACTGCGTTCTCTCAACGTAGTCATTGAGAGAACATCAAGGGTTTGCAGCACAGGGTGGCTACTTTGAGAAATCTAATATTTAGAGTTACTGTGATTGACTGGCGACCAGTCCAGGGTGTACCCCGTCTCCAGTCCGAAGTCAGGTGGGATAGGCTCCAGCATACCCATGACCCTAACGAGGATAAGCGGCATAGAAAAAGGATGGATATTTCACACTTTTTTGTTAAGTACATAATTCCACATGTGTTCATTCATAGTTTCATAAGACTCATAAGAATGTTACTCAGAAAACACAACATCTCAGGTAGCTCAACTCTATTAAGTAGACAAATAATAAATGTTTAATGTCACAGCCAGCTGGCCAATTGGATAATACAGTATAGGCAAATGCTAAAAGAGCATAGTGGCCTGCAGCGGCTGCCCAAAACACTAGTTATTACGAACTCTTAAAATGTAAAAGCTCACACTGACTCACTTGTAAAGCAATGCCCAATAATGTATTTCTGTATTTTCTATTGGATTTGTATATGCTTTTTTAGTGTTTGTATAATTATATATATATATCGTAGAGTGAATAGAGTAAATGTATATAGAGTAAATGTAGCTTATATATAGGGTTTTTGTGGGGAAAATTATGTTATTTAAATTGTTGATTGCATTCCTAATTTATTACTATTGTTATTTAGTTACTTGTTTAAATTATTTATATTTTGTGGGTATTTATATTGTATTTCCAGACTTTTTTGTATTTATTTGTAATTAGTTAGTGTAAATTAGATGACATCTTGTAAATTAAAAACAATGCCATTTAACTTTTTTTTGTAAGCTTTTGTAAATCGCTGATGGACGCTGGGCCAATATAAAATCTTGCCTAGGGCGCCACTTTGGGTGTTTAGTGTAGGTCAGTAGTACAGATGTAATCAACAGATCCGGATAAGGGTGAGTAGCCTGAGGACAATGTTGACAACAAAAAATGTGAACTAAACACATCTATTGATTTAACAACGCAACATTGAGCATATGAATAGAAAAATCAACATTCTTCTTCTGTGGCTTCTGCTAAATTTTTTGACACTCGCGAGTAGCGCTGCATGAAAAAAACGTAAAATGGTGACTCAACTCATTGAGGGGGAATGGTAAGAAAAGTTTAAAGTGGCAATTTTTTAATGATAATTTAAAAAAAAAACGATACGTAGCACGAGTACATCGCTGAACAGTCATTCCACCAAGGTTTCATATTGCGATACATTTCGTCACACTCCTAGTGATAACTCGACAAACTATGCTGCAGAAAATGAAATGAATTTTTCAATGAACAACCACCAACTGTTTACACTTTCAAAACCCCTCATCTAGAAAATGCTCGTCTGTGTGAAATGTGCATGTGTGGTTAGTCTACTACTTTGATTGAGTGTACATTACAAGCGCTGGTGTGTGTTCTGGAGGACGCCTTAACAGTGGGGGCACGGTGACCCTGTTGGGAGGAGCGAGGAAATTTGGATGCAGCAGACTGACCACCAATGAGCTTGTATAGAAAAGTGAAAGAGGGGAAAACAGAAAGGTGCATCAGCTGTACACAATACAAATAAATATTTAATGTATGATCCATACCTGTGTAATAGGTTGATGGCGTTCTACTATGATAGAACCCATGGATGGGGCCACCCCCATCACTTGGAGGTTGCCACGTGTACTCTTAATGGAAACATGTTGCGCTGTAATGCGAGCAGTTATGGTTTTTGCTGCTTTCTGTTGGCTGGCTGTGACCACACGCCCGCTGGCCTATGGAAACAATACAACAGTAGACCTTTCAGGATGTACTGAAACGGTAAGATTGCTCTCCAAATATTTTTTGTAGAAAAATACTGTGGCTCGACCTCTTTTGCTCACCTGTCTGTGGGACATGCAGCTGCTCCCTTGTGGGAGTGAGCTGTGTGCTGCTGAAGTAGAAGGGAGAACATCACTGGTGCACCATACGCCCATCTGAGGAAAATGAACATTTCTGTGTTATGACCATGACCATGTGATTTTGGAAGAGAGCGCCTAACCATGTCATTCTCTTCACGGTGGGTTGGAGACTCTGGGTGGTCAAAGTGAACTGGGCTGGGACTTGGCTGGATTTGAGCCAGTGAAGCAGAACCAGGATCATCCCAAGGGGGTTGAGTGTCTGTCAAGAGTCAAATATTTATTAAAAACTTAAAAAATAATCACATTTTCACACATTCTTAACAAAAGAAAACTAACACAAAAAAAACAAGACAACTGCATTTTCTCAAATAGGCCCAGTCATAAACACCTCATATACTGTAGACGTATCCTTTGTTTTCCCTATAACGTCAGAGATTAGATTACATTTATTGTAATACAGTGCTATCCTTTGTTAAAGTTCGCCCTGTTTCCTGGTCAACATCCCAAATGTATTCTAAAAGTTTGCCTTGGTTTGAGCTCACCCGCCTGATTAGCATGTAATAGGACGCACGTAAGATACTTTTCCATTTGTGCTAGTGACAAAAAATAGAGAACCACTGGTGTAGATCAACAGAAAAGAGCTAGCGCTTCAGCACTGTTTCAGAAGCCAGGCTGCTGCATGCCGATCTACCAAAGAAAATGTAAACGTGTGTGTTGATAAATTTTAGGCAAGCAGAGTAGTTTGAAAATTAAACAGCTATACACAGCATTGTTAGGTATGTACATGCAACTGTGCATGTTAAAAATCCATCAACAGATATCTCTGCTTATATTCTTTGTGCCACATGAATGCAGTAACAGTAAAAAAAAAAAAAAAAAAAAAAAGCTCTCCAAACCAATTTCCTCTCCTCCACCACTGCAAAACTGCACTCCGACCCTCCCATCTCTGGCTGTTTGCATAATGAGTTAAATAAAGGTAAAAGTGATGTTAAATGTTTAGTTGTTCATTCATTTGCAATTTTAAATATACTGTATGTATTGTCTATAAAATGTGTTTTGTGATAAAATTGTTGGGTGTCTAGAGCAAAACAAAAAAACCGGTAGTCTGTTTTGGTTTAAGTCGGACGTTCTGGAACGGATTAATGATGCTAACCCAGGCACCACTGTACATTATATTGTAACATGTATTATTTTAGCTGTTATTTATTTTTGAGAAAGTACAAAATACCAAATAATTCTGTCATTATTATATAAACCAGCTTATAACTTACAAATGCAGTCATCCAATTCCAGTACTGGTCATAACACTTTAATACTTCCTGCAGTTGTGTAAATAAGCTGCCATTAAATGAGGAAATACAGCACACCAGTATTCTTTGTGTTTTAGGCAAAACAAGATATTTACACACTTCAACTTTTGAAAACAGTGATCAACATGTTTGTCTCTTTTCCGAGATGGTGGACCAGACCACATGCTGTTTATACAAGGTTAGGTCATGGGGGCTGCAGCCTGAGCAGGGAAGCCTGCAGGCTGAACTGCTGACCCTGGCTATGTCGTCCAGCTCCTCCCGACAGACCCCAAGGTGTTTCCAGGCCAGTTGAGAGACCCCCTGTTCTGGGTCTTCCTCGAGGCCTCCTACCAGTAGGACGTCCTTTAAAACCAGACGCCCAAGCCACCTCATCTGGCTCCTCGCAATGCGGAGTAGCAGCGGTTCTACTTCCACTTTATCCCGAATGACAGTGCTTCTTACATTATCTTTAAGTGAGAGTCCAGCCACGGAGAAAACTAATTTTGGTCGCTTGTACCTGCAATCTTGTCCTTTGGTCACTACCAAAAGCTCACAACCACGGGACTGTTACTATTACCCAATTAATTGAAACAGGTTTCAGATTAATTGTGTAAGAAAATAACAGTTACTACATAGCAGCCCTATGTAGAAGCATTCAAGGTATTGCATTGCATTGATTTAAAACACTACATCAGCATACTCTCTTGATCAAAATCTTGAGACCAGCTGAAAAATTGCAAGAATTTACATTTTGCACTGTTCTTATAGAGGTTCTAAGTAATTCAAAATTCAAAAAGAAGAAATGGGAAAGAGACAAAAAACTTAAGCAATTTATTGTAAATGAGTATTAAAGTGAAATAGGCTTTTCATCAACTTATCAAATGTTAAGACCATAGCTAAAAAAAACAAAAGTCTGATGGCGCCCCCTTTACTGAGACATCTCAGGTGGGATCTCCTTATCATGCCGGTGACATTGGAAGCAATCAGGCTGTGAAAGTTCCATTTTTTCCTCATCAGAGAATAAAGTTTTCTTCCACCTTTGAATGTCCCATGTTTGGTGCTATCATGCAAAATTCTATACAGGCAATGTTATGGTGTTGAAGGAGACGAGACCTTTGAAGTAATTTTTCCATCTTAAAACTTTTGTCTCATAGAAGCCATCTGATGGTTGGACGCACTTGGCACCAGTAACCAACCTTCATTTGGACCGAGGATATTCCATTGTCTTGACGGACAGCCAATCAGATTTAGATGCGGTTCAGGGCCAGTGATATTTTTTTGGGTCTACCACTTGACTATTTTGTTCCATAACCCTCAGGATGTTTGAAGAAGTTTCAAATGAATATGTTACTGCGTCCAACCTCAGCAGCAATGGCACGCTGCGAGAGGTCTTGCTTATGTAGCCCAACAATCTGACTGCGTTCAAAGAGAGAAAGCGTTTTTGCCTTTGCTATCAAGAGATCATCACAGTGTGAATACTTGACAGAAAATGTTGGCAGTGGTCTTAAACATTTATGAACAGCCTATTTCATTTTAAAGCTTGTTTGCAATAAATTGCTTACTCAAAAATTTGTCTCACTCCCATTCTCTTTGCATTTTGATGCTCTACTTGGAATGTCCTTCAGGTCCAACAGTGCAAAATGTAAATTATTTTCCCTTGGTATTAAAATATTTATCAGGAGTGTATACACAAAGTCCTGCAACTATTTGAGTGTACATTACATGTGCCAGTGTGTGTTCTGGTAGAAGTCTTGCCGCCAGTGGAGCGTGGAGCCTGCGAGGAGCGGGGATATTTGGCAGCAGTTGCCTGACCGATTGTATGCTTGGAGAGAAAAAGAGAATAGAATCACAGCATTGTAGCCATATGAAGATAACATTCCTTACCTGTGTTATAGAATGGTGGTGGTCTACTACGACCGAGCTCATGGGCGGGGCCACAGCCATCGTCTCTTTGTTGCTGCGTATACCCTTACCAACAGCATGTTGGGCAGTAATGCGAGCTGTTAACACTTTTGGTGATTTCTGTTGGACCGTTGTGATGACACCACCACTGGCCTGTTGAAATGATTGGTATTTAGAGACTGTGATCATTGCACTAGACATAAAACATTGTTATTACTATTGTTACGAGGGTTTGTAAATGTTTTTTTAGAAGGGAGACTTGCAGAAAATAGTGCCTTGTCCTCTGAAGCTCACCTTGTGGAAGGCAGTGTTGCCCCCTTGTGAGAACTGGCTGTAAGCTGCTGCAGTGTGCACCACTGAAGTGTGTGGTGCTGCAGTGTGCACCACTGAAGTGTGTGGTGCTGCAGTGTGCACCACTGAGGTGTGTGGTGCTGCAGTGTGCACCACTGAGGTGTGTGGTGCTGCAGTGTGCGATGCCGACGAAGTTGAAGGGGGTAATTCGGCACCAGACACTGATGCACCAAAACTCATCTAAAGAAAAAATAATGCAGATAAAAAAAAACAAAGTATAAACTATAATAGTGGTTGATGTGGTTAATGGTTTTAAAAATATATTGTGCTATTCCTTTCAACATAAAAAACAGCCTTATTGTTGTTGACCCCTCAGTCCAGATTTGTTATGTTGTCTACTCGGCGGATGGATTATTTTAGCATCATTTTAGTGGTCGGAAAGGCCGTAGGCATGAATGGTCAGTCACGTTTCTGTCAGTTTATCCCGGGACAGCTATGACTACAGATGTAGTTTGCCACCACCAATGTGTGACTGAGGACTGAATGACTAATTGATTCACCTTACTGTGAAGCGCTTTGGGTACCTTGTAAAAATGTGATTTTTAAAATCCTTTCATTTACTCATTCATTTTCTATGCCACTTATCCTCATTAGGGTCGCAGGTATGCTGGAGTCTATCCCAGCTGGCTTTTGGGTGAGAGGCGTGGTACTCCCTGGACTGGTCGCCAGTCAAATCGCAGGGCACATATAGACAAACAAACATTCACACTCACATCAATACCTATGGACAATTTAGAGTCACCAATTAACCTAACATGCATGTTTTTGGAATGTGGGAGGAAACCGGAGTACCCGGAGAAAACCCACACACGCATGGGGAGAACATGCAAACTCCACACAGAGATGCCCAACTGAGATTTATTATAAAATGATACAGATTTATGAACCAAATCTTGATAAAATTTGAAGAATCAAAAAGAAACAGGATAGATTTCAATTGCTGTATGATAAATAAATCGATTGACGTGATGCAATTTTAAACATTTTTTCTTTCAAAAACTGTGTTGTCTTACCATGCCCTTTTCTTCATGGTGGGTGGGTGACTTTGGGCAGTCAAATTGGTCTGGGCTGTGGCCAGGATGTGGTTGGACCTGAGCAAATGTACCAGGATCAGGGCCAGGGCCAGGGCCAGGGCCAGGGCCAGGGCCAGGGCCAGGGCCAGGGCCAGGGCCAGGGCCAGGGCCAGGGCCATGATCAGGGCCATGATCAGGGCCCGGGCCATTATCAGGATCAGGGCCCGGGCCAGGGCCAGGGCCAGGGCCATTATCATCATCATCAGGAGGTGACTCAGGATCTGTAAAGAACAAAATAGTTATTATATATATGTATTGAAGGGCTGCAAAAACAAAGCAATTTAGAACCAAAAGTTTACATCTGACGCATGGTTGTTGATAACAACGTATCCTACCAGAGATCTTGTGGATTTTCTCATTTATTCCAGTGTGTACCCAATGCCAGGTATTTTTCTACTAACAAAATCGAAAGGAGTGTGTGTTCCTTTCATTGCATACCATACTCATCAGGTTCCTCGGATCCTTCATCTGTGACATTAAAAAGTTGGAGAGTCTCCATGTTGAGGGCGCACACCCCCCTCATCAAGGCTTTTCTCATGGAAACTTCTCTGCGCTCTCGCTCTAGCTGCATTCTGTGAATCTTTGCCTGTGCCCTCTCTCGGTCCTCGTTATTTTCTAAAGCCAACTAACAGAGAATTAATTTAATACATGATAAATTACAACTGACAATTTCTCTATAAAAGCATTTTCCATAATTTAGCTCCGCCGACACTAACATTGTTTGATTATTTCAGCTTCTGGCTAAGTTTTCATAAGGTTGCAAGTGACAATACTCACTTCCTCTAGCTTTGCCTCATACTCCTCAGCCAGGCGGCTGCACACCTCCTGAGCTCTTGTACGGCAAGCCTGCTCCATTCTGTCCTTCCACTCTTTCTTGGCATGACCGTGCCATGCTAACCACACCTTCCTCTTCAGGTGATACCTGTAGTGCTGCTGTGCCACCTGGGTAGCATGAGCCTGAGAAGAAAACAAGACCACAACAAATTATTGAAACATTTACCCTATCGGCGTATCAACATACTATTGTTATCACGAGCCATGTATTGCAAGGGCGTATCGTATTGTGAGGTACCCTGATATTTCCAGCCCTAATTTGTTGGCACGGAATGAGAAAAAAAATAGAGGCACACGTTGACATCACAACATGAACAAAAATATCCCAAACAAAACCATGTGATCTTCATTGTACAGGTTCACAGTCAAATCCAAATTTCATGCATCCTCTTGGGACTGACTTAAACAGTATACTGTACCTCCTCCTTGGCCTCCATATACTGAAGTCTCCAGTGTGTGAAGGCCTTCAGCTTATCTAGCTTGTTTTTTTGTCTGTCCAACACCAGAGTCAGATTTTTAATCACCTGAGGGAGACGACAACACAAAAGAAGCCGCCCAAAGAAATACATGTTATTCTTCAACATTATCACACAACAGCTAAACAAAGGCCACTACTTTAACTACCAATAATGCTCTAATTATAGCCGGGGCATTTATTTAACTTAACCTGCCAAGATAACAGGGTGTTAGTTGAAAGCAGGTGATAATTTAAGAGAGGCTGTTATTTCTGAAATTTTAAAACTCAACTCACAATTTACCAACATTTTAAAGCGCATGCAGAGGTAGATAGAGCTGCACTCATTAAACTTCAAATTCTGCTACTAACATCTTGTGGAGTAAATAAAAACATCAGGGGTTTGCCTACAGCCACAACAGTTAGTGCAAATGCCTTTTGGCAAATAGCAAATTAATAGATGTGTTATGGTATTCCTGACAAAAGTGCATCCATGTCACAATGTAGTCACCTCATCTTTTCTCTTGTTGGAAATCTCATAGGTGTTTAGCAGATCCTTCAGACTGTCAAGCTCTGATGTCAAGAGATCTTTATGGGTTGAGTGAATCTCTCTCTCTTTCTGCAACTCTCGCCTGTGTTGCTCTACAAAGGCCACCCTCCACTTCCTCAGCTCCCTCAGCACATTGTTCTAATGAATATAGAGAGGGCAGTACATAGATAATGTTCAGCAGACTATTTTCACAAATATAATACAAAGTCTCTTTGGCACACTTGCAGATTGCAGCAGGCTCACTTGTAATAGTATTTCACCCTTTAGCACAGGTGCTAATACATGTTATATTGTTATTCGGCAAGTCTGATACATTGGGATTAAAATGAGGAAAAAAATATCACAACACTGACTTTCAGTTTGCTTGTCCATGTGTCTAGGATGTTCTCAATCTTGCCAAGATTCTCATCTGAGATGAACAGCTCCACTTCAGTGTATTCAGTGATGCCTTGGGTGTTTGGCTGCGACCTATCTGATTCATCATATATCCTGTCTGAGCTCCCCAAACGTCTGCCAGAATCATGTCCAAGCCTCTCTAGCAGGGAAAGCAGTCATAAACACAAATATAACAGGTTCATGCTCTCTGAAACAGGTGGACTATGCAACTGTTATAGGTATCAACAGTCAAGGGTGAAGATCTGACATTGACTGGGTCTGTCAGAGAAGAGGGGAGCTGCAGGGACGAAGCCCAAAGAGTGAAATAATTCCACTTAAAATAATCTGCAATACCTGCTACTTGCTGTGAATTCCTCCATGAATAGTGACCCTCTAAAGATAGATGCGAGGTGCTACTTCCATGGAGGCGAGCACTAGAGACGGCCTCAAATCTTGGGGAGACCACAGCATTTTGGAGAAGGTCCTCATACTCATCCTGGTAGTCCACAAAACAGAAGGAGACAGTATTTACTATAAATTATGTGATTTTTTGGGGGGGCATATAAATAGGTGCAATCTCAGTGCATTAGTCTTTTATGAGTGTGCTATTTAATCACCTCAAGCTCAGAGGGCACAGAGTTGCTCCGATATGACGAGTCCTTTGGCAAAACTGGAACACTTGGCTCTTCATCTGAAGACATCTAAACAAGAATATGAGTGGCTGAAAAACGAAAGCAACAAATGATTAATATTTACTAAAAAGTCAATATACATGACATGTAATTTCTAAGATTTTAAGGTATTCTGTAGAATATTCTGTATGCGGTGAAAATCCCATTGTCCCTGTAAATTAATTGTATAAGTTATAAAGCAATAATAAGTAATCCTAATATCAAAAAGTAAAGGTTAAAATGGCTACAATGTAATGCACAGAAACAACCTGGCGATATTAAATAGGCCGACAAGTACGGACGCGTGGCTACTAATGGAAGTGGATAAATTACTTTTTTACACCTTATAAATATATGCGAGTTAGCCTTGCCGCTTATCCAACTCACTGTAGTTACTTGTACCATAAAACATAAGGTACATAGACACAAACATGAATTGAACTTATTATATCAGTTGTTTTTTGTATTATAGTCACAAAAAGCGCACTTATTAGCTTTACCTTCCTGCTATATTCCGTCAGTTGGTAAAGGCTTGCTAAGTCGTTTGAACCGGCATACTCTTTAACAACGCAATGTGCGATTGGGTACTTTTATTTGCAAAGCTTTACAAGCGTGTCTCTGATTGGTTGAGATGTTTCATGGTAACGATAAGTGGAAAACGCAGAGTTTTACTGGCTGAGTTCAAATCCGAAGCCTCAAGGGAAAACATGAATCGGATGAAGCCTCTTAAAAGCCTTAAATGTGATTTTGGCAAGTATCAACAATACTAGTTTGGATTTTAAATTGTCTTTAAAAACGAATCCTCACTGTTGTCACTTGCTACATTAGGCATTTAAACAAATATCACCTAAAACAGTAATTATATATACTCACAAGTATCGACACTGATTAATAAATCCATTACAAAAGCGCATGTCACTTCCACATCTTACAACATTTCAGGCTAAACAGCCGTAGTGTAAAATTCATGTCACATGGCCACTGACCAGAACAACAAAAGTAGCATAAATACTATAGTAGCACATATAACAGCATGTGTTAATGTCCACATTAGAGATTGATTTGACATTGAGATGATGTCCTCGCCTCATTATTAAGCCATTAACTGCACTAATAGACGGTCCAAAAAAACCCATATTTGTTCATTTTCAAGTTTCCAAATGACAGGTCATAAAAAACATGTCATAAAAATACATTTCCAACACTGTATTTGTAAATAAAGAGAACAGTGTGTAGTTCCACACAATAGATTACAGCTGCTTTGTTTTTGCTGGGCGATTAGCTTAATTTATGATTCAAATGATTTATGAAGCCAGCTCAATTGCTTACCATCACGGCGGAGTTTCTGCTCCATGGAGAAGTACACAATGTTGCCTGCTGTGATCAACCCATGGACCTAGGAAGTACAATTGTACTACAAAATACTGTAAATAATAACTTGGGCTGTGATATACTCTACATATATACACTCGCAATCAAAATCTTATTACCAGTTGAAAAATTGCTAGAATTTACCTTTTACACATTTGGATCTTAATGAGTTTTTAAGTAGAGATACAATATGCGAAAGCAAAAAGGGAGAGTGTGACAAAAAGCACAGTGTGACAAAAATATTACCACACAGACGAGGGCCCTCAGTCATTAGGGATGCGCGCTGCAACATCTGCACGTAACCAGTCTGATGACCCTGCACCACCTGAAGCTCCAGTGTTCCACTGAATAAAAAAGCACCCCAGATGATGATGGACCCCCCTCCGCTGTGCCGGGTAGAAAACATCTAAGGTGGGATCTCCTTGTCATGCCAGTATCGTTGGAAGCCATCTGGACCGTCAAAGTTACATTTTTTTCTCATCAGTGAATAAAACGTTTTTCCACCTTTCAATGTCCCATGCTTGATGCTCCCTGGCAAAGTGTAAAGTGTGGCAGGCTATGTGCAGATCTGGCAGCAGGCATCCCTCATGACTGAGGGCCCTCATCTGTGTGGTAACAGCTGGGTTTTTCAAAAGGACTTCTTCAGGAAGAATAACGTGACTCTTTTGGACCATCCTGCATGTTCCCCTGATTTGAATCCTATAGAGAACATTTGGGGATGGATGGCAAGGGAAGTTTATAAAAATGGCCATCAATTCCAGCCATCTTCACCACTTGGAGCAATGTTTCCACTAGCTACCTGGAAACGCTTGCATCAAGCATGCCCAAACCAATTTTTGTGATTAACAAGAACGATGGAGCTACTCATTACTGAGTCCTACTAAGAATATTTTTTGTCCAGGTTTGGAGACTTTTTTGTCCTTTGTTGAGCGGTGGTCCTAACTTTTGATCAACTGATAAACAGCCTATTTCAGTTTAATTGTTGTTTTCTCTTTCAAAGTGCCTTTTCTCAAACTTCCCCTTCTTGCTTTTGCATATTGTAGGTCTACTTAAAACCTCATTAAGATCCAAATGTGCAAAAGGTAAATCCTAGCAATTTTTCAACTGGTCTTAAGATTTTGATTAAGTCTGTATATATATACATACATACATACACTATATACAGTAGTATATACATTAGTAGTAATACAGTATATACAGTAGTGTTCATGCAAGATCAAATTTGGGTTACAAGCTGCTATTGTTTGGCAGGGATCGCCGAAGACAGCTACTGTATTTGGGGGCTTGTGTTAGTGGATGTAAATAGCATTAGCAGCACAATAGCTAGTCACAGACTGATGTCCAGCTAAACTTTGTGTTTCTTCCGGACAATTGCTTCACTTAAGATTGAAAATACAGAAAAGCATCTCTGACTGAACTTTTCTCCAGATAAACAAACTCATACCGTTCAGGTTCATCATTTTATTGCTAAATTTGGCAAAATTTAAAAGTTACTATTAATTAGGCCACATAGTCATTAGTTTTTCACCTGCACAGACGATGAGGAGCCTGCTGAAATGAACACTCTCAAGTTTGGTTGCTCCTCAGCTCAGCATATGCAGACTCAGCCACCTGCAACACGTGCTTGAAAGTAATACTGTGCAAGAGAGGTAACACCTCACATTTGACAAAACATCTGAAAATGCATAGCATTTTTGTAAAAGCTGAGAAATGCTTCGACTTTAATAATCTGAGAGACACTACGCCAAGCACATCTGCTGTGAGCGGGGTTAGCATCCCTGGAGAAGACCATGTAGTGTCGTGGACGTCAAAGATGATGATGACAGCTGCACTTACGGCAGCCTTTCTTCCTCTGGTCAATGATTTAACGTTGTTTATGTGAAATGATGGCATGTAAGTAACTTCATTTTGCTCAATTAATGCACAGCTCTTGTATGTAGGATTAACGAGAAAACACTGTTGTAACGGTGGTCTAACATTCCCGCAATTGCTATCAATTTACTGTTTTATGTTCAAAATGTCTGCTCGTATTGAGGGGAACTGTGGACCATCTCTATACGCTCGGCAGGGTCCTTGAGGGTGCACGGGAGTTTGCCCAAACAGTCTACGTGTGTTTTGTGGACTGGTGAAGGCATTCGACCGTGTTCCTCGGGGCATACTGTGGGAAGTGCTCCGGGAATATGGGGTATCGAACCACCTAATCCAAGCGGTTTGTTCCCTGTATGACCGGTGTCAGAGTTGGGTTCACATTGCTGCCAATAAGTCGGACTTGTTTCCAGTGAGGGTTGGACTCCGCCATGGCTGCCCTTTGTCACCGATTCTGTTCACTACTTTCATGGACAGAATTTCTAGGCACAGCCAGGGCGTTGAGGGGTTTCGGTTTGGTGGCCGCAGGATTAGATTTTTTTGCTTTTTGCAGATGATGTGGTCCTGTTGGCTTCATCAAGCCGTAACCTTCAGCTCTCACTGGATCGGTTCGCAGCTGAGTGTGAAGCGGCTGGATTGAGAATCAGCACCTCCAAGTCTGAGTCCATGGTTCTCGCCCGGGAAAGGGTGGAGTGCCATCTCCGGGTCGGGGATGATGTCCTGCCCCAAGTGGAGGAGTTTAAATACCTCGGGGTCTTGTTCACGAGCGATGGAAGGATGGAACGCAAGATGGACATGCGGATTGGTTCAGCGTCTGCAGTGATGCGGACTCTGCACCGGTCTGTCGTGGTGAAGAGAGAGCTGAGCCGAAAGGCAAATTTACCGGTCGATCTACGTTCCTACCCTCACTTATGGTCATGAGCTATGGGTAGTGACCCAAAGCTTGCAAGGACAAGATCACGGGTACAAGCGGCTAAAATGAGTTTTCTCCGCAGGGTGGCTGGGCTCTCCCTTAGAGATAGGGTGAGAAGCACTGTCATCCGGGAGAGACTCGGAGTAGAACCGCAGCTCCTCCACATTGAGAAGAGCCAGATGAGGTGGCTCGGGCATCTGGTTAGGATGGTTCCCGAACGCCTTCCTGGGGAGGTGTTCAGGGCACGTCCAACCCGTAGGGGGCCTCCAGGAAGACCCAGGACACGTTGGAGAGACTATGTCTCTCATTGGACAGTCACTAAATGTGTGCTCAAAGGTCTCTATTCGTTTCCAACAATAGAGATTCCATCAGCTTCTTCCCTTTTTTTCCTTGCTGTTTACTGGATAAGACATACGTGGAAAGAGCTCTGCTAACAATGCTAGACATTTCTATTTCTGTTTTGGTGCTTTCTTGACTCCCTCAACTTTCATTTGGATAGGCAAGAGGTGCACATTCCTTAAACTGGTTACAAGTGCTGCTAGCTGCTAGCAAGTCAAGCTAACTGGCTAACTGCTGATGTTCAAAGTGGTTGCCTAGCAACAATGCCAAACACCAAACAAAATGATAGTGTCCCTGAATATACGGATTCAAAATCAGAAATAGGGTCAGTCTGGCTGTTAGATGAGGAGGAGGATGCGAAAATTAAAAAGGTGATGAATGAGATACAATAGCGTACAGAATTTGGGTGTCTGCAATCAGGAAACAAAGTGAGATTTTAAAAAGTGTCTGCAATCACAAATTCAATATGTATGATCGCAGAACAACTGTCACGTTCTGCGTGACTTCTTGAATTCTTTTGTGTTGGCTCACCTTATTTCCTGTTTTATAATCTTATTTTGCAAGCGCTTCCTGTTTTGTTTTCTGTTATCCTCACCTCTTCCTGAGGAAGCTGCCAGTTACAGCTGGTCCTCATGTGTAGTTAGTTGGCTTGTTCAGGAGAGTGTGCAGTCTTTGTCTTTTGCTGGTTCATTTTGAATGTTTTGTCTGCTGTGGATGCATGTCTCCATAGAGGTTTGATTCCTCACGCTACATTGTCTATTTTTGCCTTTTGATTAAGGCAAAAGCTCCGGTTTTGTGAGTACCTGCAACTTCTTGTGGCTAAATTATCTACTTTTTACTTGCACTATACTTCTGTCTCTGCGTCCTGGGGTCACGACCATGCCTAGATGTGACAACAACAGCATCATCGATATGATCATGGGGGTTCATGGTGATGTCATAAACTGAGCAAGGAAAACAAGGGACTAAGAGAAAAATTGAGGACTTGTAAGATGAAAACACTGCCTTGTGTGTCTGCAGCACAATATCAAGGCATTGTTGGAACACATTGCTGTCTTGCATGCTGCTCTTATGGAGGCTATTAACCCTATTGAAGAAAATAGAGCACTATGCAAGAATGTCAGGGTTTCACAGGATGATATTGACGCATTATTGGAAGATATTGCTGCCTATGCGTTGCTCCTAAGGAAAAACCCCTATGGAAGAAAATATTGTTTCATGCAATATGAATATTTTACAGCACAGGTGTCAAACGCAAGGCCCCAGATATGGCCCACCACAGCATTTTTTGTGGCCCCCGAAGGCTTGAGAATAATGTGTCAATAATGCAATTCAGCTTTTTCTTTCTTAATGTTTTTGTTCTTTCCTTTTGACAGAAAATTTTCTGAAATTAAATTTTATCTGACATTAACAAGATATTGAGAGCATTTGTTTGTCATTAAAAATAAATACCCGAATGTATGCTTGTCACCTTGACCTTCACTTTACTCCTCATTTCTAGGCAAGCTATGGATCAATTCTAATAATCAAATGCACGGGCAATTGTGTAATAATATAATGAGGGTATATTCATATTTATCCATCCATCCGTTTTCCACCACACTAGGGTCGCTGGTATGCTGGAGGCAATCCCAGAATTTTTCAAAAGTAGTGATGATAGTAGCAATAAAAATTATATTATCTGCTTGGATTGTATGGAAGAATAAGTAAACAGTGAATTAGTGTATGTTGAATACAGGAAGTAAACAAATGTACAGCCTTATTGATAGATGTGATACAGAGAGGAGGAAGGATTAAAAAGCTCTGCTTCTTCCTACTCCTTTTTGGACATGTGGAATTGTGAATTGTAACATGAAGCATTCAGCGTAAACTGTATGCATGTTTGAAAAAAATTAAACCATAACCATCAATCAGGTATAAAACGTTGTAATGCAATTGCTATTTTCACTCAAAAATAGTATTTGTGGGCTGTACCTCTATACTATCAAAACAATTAATTAATTAATAATATATTTTTGAATACATTGAGATGACAAATGTCCTTAATCCTTGGTACCAACCCCTATTCTCCCATTCACGGAAGACTTGTTTAACATTAGTACCTGCTTGGTGTTGTCTTCAAAAAACAAATGTAATTTACGGACTGGCATAGGTTTACAGAGTAGTAGTAGAATGTTCTGAGCACTGGAGCTGTTCATGAGTCACAAACAGTTCCGGTAATGGCTAAAGAAAGTGTCAGTATACTGGAGGAATTTCATCTGTGGGAAAAAGTAACGGCTGCCATTGTGGACAATGCCAGCAACATGTATGTTGAGAAGTCTTAGTTTTTTTAAAAGTTGGATGCTCTGCTCATGACCTCCCAGCAATTTCCCACTGTGACTCCAGTTTACCATCTACTGTAATGAGGAGAGGCGGTTTAGAAAGTTGATGGATGCATGGATAAAGTTGTTCGTACATTACAATCTACCTATGTATAATTCTGAACGTCAATGTTATGTTCCCTGTTTCAGATGCTGGAGAGGTCTATCAGGCGTTTGACGCAATCCAAGCAGATGCTCTGGCTCAACATCCAAGCAAGTTGATGTAGAAAGACAGGTGAATGATTGATAAAGCTAAATTACAGTTGTAAAGTATACTGTAATTTACAGTTAACATTGTTAATCAATTGCCACAGCCTGGAAAGCAGAGGATTTTCACTCTACAAAAGAGAAGAATTGAAATCTTCAGAATTTGCCACACTGACGGAACCCACATTTTAAAGGCAGGCTAGATGAAAATGCAGGTGTCTGTCAAAGCTGCCCCGGGGCCTCCTCCTGGGTGGCCACACCTGGAACACCACACCAGGGAACCATCCAGGAAGCACTAGACTGGATGCGCTGAACTGGCTCCTCCTGATGTAAGGTAGCAGTGACTCTAATCTGAGCTCCTCCCAAATGACCGAGCTCCTCAGCCTTTGCTGCTGTCCATCTGGGAATTAAAACGATGTAAAAGCATCATTAAAACAATAACAGTAAACATTTTTCACATTCTTACTCCCAACTCTGCCAATTTGGCACCACTCTGGAGGAAGAGAAAGAAGCAAAGGATAATATCACTGGGCAAATGAAAACTATAATTGATGAGATGGATCAGAATTCACGAATGAATGATGTGATCCTCACAGGGCTCAGAATTACATCCAAGTCAAAAGATAGGGAAGCTCATTACTGAGGAAAACCAGATGGAATGAATGGTCCTTCAGCAAAGCAACAGATTGTTATTTTCCCACAATCAAAGGAGGTGGATGTAGATATCAACACCAGTGACACTTGCATCCCACTGTATGGCAGAGACAACACCACACCTGTCATCATCAAGTTCACCAACAGGGAATTCAAAACTGCACTGCTGAAACAGAGGAAGAACTTGAAAGGCACAAAAACCGCCTAAATGAGCATCTGACAAAACGCAACGCTGACATCGGCAAGAAAGCATGAGACTTGAAGAAGCAGGGAAAGATACAAAGTACTTGGAGTACCAATGGAAAAATACAAATCAAGCTACATGGAGTTCCAGGAGAAGCAGGAGTGTTGGTTGTCAAAGATATCAACAATCTGGATACATACTAAACATCATATAATCAACAACAAGGATAAAGGAGGATATAACACACAAAAACAGTGAGAAGGGTTACATTCAATAACACAAACATTGATATCAACGTTGAAAGGACCCGCTCAACAAAGTATTAAAATCAGAAACTCATGTAGTTACATTTAATGACACCCACAGTAAAACACCAAGACAGCAAGATGTTGATTCGGAAATTAACAGGGGAAGAGGGAAGGAAAAAGGAGGAAAAAAAGGGAAAAAAATGAAGAAAAATAGGATATAGGCATGTATACATATGACTGTACAGTATGTGTGTATGCATGTATTTATGTAGGTGTATATGTGTATGTAGGCATGTATGTATTAGCAAATCATGTGAGAAGGGGGTAGGATTAAATAAGATCTGCTTCTTCTTACTCCTTTTCGGAAATGCTGATCAGTGGCACCTAACAGCCGCACGGTGGCTGAGTGGTTAGCACATTGGCCACACAGTCAGGAGATCTGGAAGACCTGGGTTCAAATCTCCGTTTGTTCAGTTTAATTTGTTTAGAACATGCATACATTGTACAATGAATTATTGATGTTAGGTGCCATTCATTCATTTTCTGTACCGCTTATCCTCATTAGGGTCACGGGGATGCTGGAGCCTATCCCAGCTGACTTTGGGCGAGAGGCGGGGTACACCCTGGACTGGTCACCAGTCAATTGCAGGGCACATATAGACAAACAACCATTCACACTCACATTCATACCTATGGACAATTTAGAGTGGCCAATGAACCTAACATGCATGTTTTTGGAATGTGGGAAGAAAGCGGAGTACCCGGAGAAAACCCACACACGCACGGGGAGAACATGCAAACTCCACACAGAGCTGACCAACGGAGATTTGAACCCAGGTCTTCCAGATCTCCTGACTGTGTGGCCAATGTGCTAACCACTCAGC
The DNA here is from genome assembly GCA_024372805.1 of Oostethus manadensis. Lineage (NCBI taxonomy): Eukaryota > Metazoa > Chordata > Actinopteri > Syngnathiformes > Syngnathidae > Oostethus > Oostethus manadensis. The sequence goes on along the minus strand of QODF01000078.1, from coordinate 4,553,697 downwards.
CACCGTGCGACCCAGTTTAATTGTTTTTTTTCAATAAATTACTTTTTCAAAGTGCTTTTTGTCACACTCCTCCCTCTTGCGTTTGCATATTGTAGCTCTACTTAAAACCTCATTAAGATCTAAATGTGCAAAAGGTGAATTCTAGAAATTTTTAAGGTTTTAAGGTGTTAAGATTTTGATCAGGTCTGTATAAAGAATGTACAAATAGATGCCAACTTACACACTTTCATCACTCATAATGATCAATAGAGTTTTCTTTCATATGAGACAATAATGGCCTCTTGCTGAAATCAATATTGCCAAAAGTCATCTCATAGCAATTTGCTGTTTTCAGATTAGATTTCACTACATTTTGATGGAGTACAACTTCCCCTTTAGGCTACTCTAATCCATTTCACTTGTCTTTGTGTGTTATTTTTAGGAACCTTTTTGGGACTCCAACATTTTTTCTGCAAGAAGCATTGATAAGTTGAAACGGAATGTGTTACAAACTATCATTTTAAAAAAGTGGTTGCCTTCCATCAGCAAGTGGAGGCAATTAGACTGATCAGGCGAGTCTGAGCTGAAATATAAGTGGCCCAACAAATGTAACGTAGACACCCATGTACAACACACAATTGGCTTGTTGTATTTACCTTCATTATGTGTTCTGGCATTGCTTCTAAAATATCGCATTATATAATAATTAGAGAGGACTTTGACTATCAGTTTTGTTTGAACCCGTTTATTTTGGTCTCTGCATCAGACAGAGAACAGATTCTCCATAAAACTCCAGCTGAGTTCCATTTTATACCCTTCAGTTCTAAAACTGAATATACAGAAAGAAAGCATGTGAAGTATGACTTACATAAGATCCAAATTATTGGTAACAGTCAATATAAACATAATGCATTAAAACAATTGGGCTAGCTTGATTCTAATATATGGTGAATAATGATTTACATGGGCCGCACGGTGGCTGAGTGGTTAGCACATTGGCCACACAGTCAGGAGATCTGGAAGACCTGGGTTCAAATCTCCGTTGGGCATCTCTGTGTGGAGTTTGCATGTTCTCCCCGTGCGTGCGTGGGTTTTCTCCGGGTACTCCGGTTTCCTCCCACATTCCAAAAACATGCATGTTAGGTTAATTGGCGACTCTAAATTGTCCATTAGAGTATGAATGTGAGTGTGAGTGTTTGTTTGTCTATATGTGCCCTGCGATTGACTGGCGACCAGTCCAGGGTGTACCCCGCCTCTCGACCAAAGTCTGCTGGGATAGACTCCAGCATCCCCGTGACCCTAATGAGGATAAGCGGTATAGAAAATGGATTGATGGATGATTTTCATGTGATTTCAAACACCTCCACACTCCACAGGTATAGGGTTGCATGAAAAATTTCTCTGTGCCCTAGGGGATGCATGCCAGTTACAAAAGCTGAAACAAAAACTGAAATTGAGGCAAATTTTCCTGCGGAAAATAATCCCATTATCAGTTCCGGACATCCAAAGTCCAAAGTCCATCCATGTCTCACAGCTGGCCTGGGATTGCCTTGGTGTCCTCCCGGTGGAGCTGGTAGAGGTCGCCGGAAACCGGGAAGTCTGGACTTCCCTACTGAAACTGGTGCCCCCGCGACCCACCCGGATAAGCGGAAGAAAATGGAATGGGCATCCAAAAATATAAACAAAAGTGCATTTTATAAAGAATAATAGCAGAAAACAAATAAATGCAAAATCACAATAAATGATGTTTGGGATGAACTGGAAGTGAAATTTTCAAACATCCTGGCAGGATTGTATACCATAATGTGTTTCAACTTCTTTATCAAATTGCTGACAGTATATACTTTCTTTAACTCCATAGAGGGTTATTTGGCGGTCGCACTCAATAAAAATGCATGGGCAGTGAGTCCGCATGTATATAGAATGTTTTGTTTGGGCCCTTGATTTCACAGCATGTTAAAGTGCAAGGCAAATGAACTTGTTGGTTAAGTGTTATATTGCACAAAAAACAACAACAGTACATGAAGATCAAAGCAACATTTAAATGAAAACTGGGGTGTACGAAAACTGAGGTTTAACGAATTGAGAATCACCACAGTATGGCAATGTTTTGGGTCTCCAGTCTATTGATGGACATTCTTGTACTGCTTTTTTGCAAACATAAATAAAGAGTCAAAGTTGTATTAGGGCAAAGTGGTTTTTAATGGCATGGTATTTTTTTGTGGTATTTTAAGCTTGTTTCCTTGGCTGTGTCCTTCATAAAGGTTATGTCAGTGTGTTTTCCAGAAATACAGCCACCATGGGCCAATTCAATTACTTTAGGACGGAGTAAAACCTAGATTATGACAAAGACCGACCTTTACTTGGTTGTGCCATATATCCAGTATGTTCTATGTCTTGCCAATTTTTTTCTGTAAGATGAATAGATAGATAGATAGATAGATAGATAGATAGATACATCCTGCTATCTGTTAGACTGCTCAAGCTCAGATAGAACTATGTCTGCTCTTGTCTAGCAAGTAAACATCAACACAAAGATGCAAACGATGTTTTTTTTTCTTTTTTATCGTGCCATGAGAACAATGACGCAAGTCAGTAGAATGTAAAATAAATACTTCAAGAACAAAGATGTGCTGCAGAGAATGCTGAATCAGACATGTCAGGTTCTTCATCCGAGAATGCCTTTATGTCAATATCTTAATTAAATCCTGCAGGGGCTGGAGGGTAGTGAGAGAGGGAGAAACAGCTTTCTAAAAAGCAATACGGGAAGAGAGCCAGGGAGATCATTACCAATCAGCCCGCTTGGTTTTTACATCTCTGTGCACGGCTCCATGACAGTTAAAGTACTAAAGCTTGAATGAGAGAAGCAGATGGAGCCAAGGGAGTAGGGGTACTGATGGACAATTTACCATGTGGGTATCAAAAGAGAAGCAGTAGGGGGCTACAAACTGGGAACGTCTTATCATATGCACATGGAAGACACTTGATTGCACTTCTTCCACGTTGGTCCGCTAAATCCTATCTGACAGCTGATCCGGTGATGGGGTTAGAGTTAGCAAGGGCTTGTATCCTGCTTCTGACAGAAAGGCTTTGAGAATTCCATTTATAATTCCTATCAAATCGTGAACCAGCTGCTCACACTCTGAAAAGAGACGCCAGATTGACCAGTACTTAATGTAAACAGGAATTTTTGCTTGTGCAATAAAACTAGTGCATAAAGTCACATTGGTTCTTCATTGTCATGATATAAAGTAAACAAGAATATGTTCTACAGAGAGCAAGAAAATCCAGGTGGCTTACTAGTATTTTAGGTTTAAGGTCATGCCTATGATGTGTTCTTTAATCTCCCTAATGTAGTGGGTGTGTTGTGGTGCACCAAATTTGTAAAACATCTAGAGATCAAAAATGTCTGTTTGAATTGTGTGAAATGTATTCCCCTAAAGCACATGTGTCAAACTGGTGCCATGAAGGGCCGAGACAAAGCCAGTATTCTCTCCAACTGGTTTCTCCAGCAGGGGATTTTAACTGATGAGCTCCTTCCCTCAAACTGAAGGTAGTGTTGATCATTAAAATCACCTGCTTTAGTGACCAGCTGGAAAGAAAACCTGCAGTGTCTCGGCCCTTCGTGGCACGAGCTTGACACCCCTGCCTTAAAGGGATTCCGTTTTTTGAAATTAAGTCCCCCATTAGCAGTGTAGTGCACCAACAGTGACTTTCCCCTCACAAAATTGTGCGGACTTGTAATTATCTTGGCCGCAACAACAAAAATGAGTCTGCATCGGCCTATATTGTTCATTGTTTTGCTGTCACGAACATTAGACAACTTTGGCTTCTTGCCAGATACTGGATGGAACTGCTTCATACTGCTCACTTCAGCGATTACGTTCCACATGCTCAAGGCAGTCAAAAGAATCATGTTTTGAAGAGATTTGCTGTTCCAGGTAAGTAGTAACTAAAGTCATTTGGAAAGCTGTGGAAAATTAGATGGAAAAAAGTATAGCCTACTCACATCTACTGCTGTCCCTCCTCTCTCTCTCTCTCTCTGCCCATCCGACAAAGTTTGGCATCTGTGTGTTCCTGTTCATATACGTATCCTTTCGCCTACGTTCAAAAAAGGATAACACCATCACTTGTTTCGTAGTCAAGACATGTTTACTTTCACTATTCCGGCTGTAAACATTGTGAAGCAGATGATGTAACGTGTCCAACAGTTGCGCTGGCGGTAGCTCGCAGTGATAGCAGCAAAGACAAAATAGCTGAAAATAGTTTGCTCGCTATAAATTTGGCACTGAAGACAATCCCTGGCGCTTTGACAGGTGTGGAGTGTTTCTGTTGACTGACAGAACAGGAAACCTCTATTTTCACAGATTACCATTTCAGAGCAATGGTTTATGTGTTTGCACAATCTTTAGCGACATGTTTGTCACAGTTCCTTTTCCTCAAATGTTTCATCTCAATGTGGCTTGTTAGTCATTTGCCTTTGGTTTTTTTCAGGCTTTTGATGATTTTCTTTTTTACACTGTGTAGGTGGTAAACAGTGAGTAAATATAAAACAGCTTTGAGAACCGAGCTTTATTTATGCTTCTGTCAGGTCTCTACAACACTCTTGATGGTGGTTAGATATACTGTAGGTAATGTTGCTGTCTCTCCTTTCTAAAGAACACTTTGAAATCCTTTCACCCTCCCCTCAGCAAAATAAAAGCACCAAGGCTTGTATATTAAAACGCAGTTCACTTCACATTCTTCTCTCTTAGCCTGTTCAATCTGTTCCAGAACAATAATCACAGCCCATTCAGCTTTCTTCCCCCTGGTATTTTATCTTAGGTACATTAGACTATTCAGGAACTTGCAATGGTTGACTGAACAGAAATTGGGGTATCACTCATTCAAGTTGATTTTGAAACTTTATTCTTCTGTTATATAGTATGTACTTTCTGATGTGCCACCTGCCTCACAGAAGCAGGAAGGATGCACATATTTTAGTTAATTGCATTCATTATTACCCCCCTCATTGCAGATTATGTATTATGCAAAAAAAGAATGAAGAAACTGAAGGGGGTGAGTCTGAGCTTTCTTTCTCCACCAGACAAAAACAATTACCATCAGTGTCTCCGTCCATTTGTTTTAATGTGGATGAAGATAAGCAGTCAACAGTTCTTCCAGTCATCCTCCACCTCATTTTGTTTCTTTAAGAAGAAAGCTACCGTCACAGGTACCACCTACTTTTAATATAGTAGACACAATGCATAGGAAGTGTTTAAATTTAGAGTTTAGAAGAACCTGCAATGTGTATTTAAATATGAGCAGCCACACACGCATGCTTCCAGCGCTAAGGGATTCTACCACATTTGGCATTAACTTAGCAACGGTCCTTCATACTCAGCATCCATGGAGATGTGAAAATGATCAGACGCTATTTTTAGTAATAAAAAAATACTTCTTTTCATGTGTGTATACCTTTGTGATAAAGCGTGGAGGGAGGGGAAATTTCCTGCATGTGCAGTGGTTTGTGAGATGTGTGTGTGAGGCTCATTCTCCTGTCCTGTACATTAAGCTAAGTGCTCCTCAGCTCTGCAGTACTAAATGGAGTCTCATAGCTCGAGGGGGGGATGTCTTCCAACTGTGACTCAAAAGCAAAGAATGTCCCAATGCCTGGGTCATTGCATCTGTGAATCATCAAATTCAGAGGAGAAAAAAAGGGTGCTTATCCGTGTTTTAGTACCATGTGCATCATTTTGTCCTTTATATGTAATGTTACAATCCTCTACAGCATGCATCATTTAAATATATCAATTTCAATATTAAATATACAGTGGTGTAAAAAAGTGCTTACCCCATTCCTAATTTGTTTTTTTGCATGTTGTTACATAAAAATGTTTCAGATACTCAAACTAATTTAAATATTAGTCAATGATAACACTATCCATCCATCCAATTCATTTTCTATGCCGCTTAGCCACACTACTGACCACAAAATGCAGTTTTTAAATGAAACTTTTTATCATTAAGACAGAAAAATAAAAAACAAAAAAAACACCAAAAGGATTTGAACAGTTACAGTTACTGGGTTGCAGTAATTGAAATAGACACAATGTGTGAACCATGTGCAATCAAGCTGATGGGGTCTGTGGCCGTTGAGTGCGTAGCTGCTAGTGATGGTGCAGAAGATTTATCTTCCTTGAGAAAAAGGCACGGCGCTGTAACAATATGGCTCGCTGTACTGGTAGACTACTAATATCGTGTGACAACCTTGTGTATATTGTGGCAGCAGGATGTTGGGAATCATCTCAAATGGAAGTGATCAATTAGCTTTTCACTGCTGTGCTGTCACAAAAGGGCCATTCAGGGCGCCTTGCATCTCCAAAGTGTCACATCACTTGGTAACTCCTTTTAATTAATAGAAATGTACCCCTCGCGTGTGAATGTTCTGTTCTCTCTCTGGACACTTATGGTCAGCATTTTATTACATGTGACAGGGAGTGGTTCCTTAAAAGAGTGCCTTATTGTTTCAAAATTTGAATGGATTCAGTGAAGACTAAATAGGGATCGCCATTGTGAAGTTTCATTATTAGAATTGAATATCAATTACAAACCATTTTTACTGACTACAAGATAACTTGACATCCAAAATGTATAGGTTTGACTAGAAAACGACCACTTGCTGGTTCTAGCCAGTTTGTATTAGACCTGTTTGTCTTTAGTGCACGTCTTTCTACGTCATCTAGCCACCTAACTAGATTGCTCCATCAGACGGAATTACCCACATCACTCAATGAAATGCAATTATTGATTATGCCGCCACCCTCCCTGCATCCCTCCCTCCCACCAACCTCCATCTCACTCCCGCCGTCTCCTCCTCTGAAGTGCTGCAGCAAGAGAGCACTGCGTCGGGTAGGGGGAAAAAACACGCTGCGTGCTTCAGTTTAGTCGGATCCACTTCTATTGTGAAAAAAACACCTACAAGATTTGTTCATCTGACGGCCATGGGCTTTAACAAGCTCAATCAACTTTTGTCGGCATAAATGAAGGTAAGCCTTTTTTCTCCAAATTGCAAGTTTTATATTTTTCAGATGAATGGTTAAAAAAAAAATGTTTTAGTTGTAATTTTGTACCTAGTATACAATATAATGTTTTGTGTTTTTAAAAGAGAAGGAGGCATTATTGATGTGTTTGTGAACATATGTAAAAAGTTATGAAGGGTGGCTCCTGGCAAAGCAACTGGCATCATTCACTGGAGGTAGTTTGCTGTTAATAATTAGTGTAAGATTTGTACTTTCTTCAGTAGTAGTTCCTGCAATTGCCGTAGTTAAATTGATCACCACAATTCATGGAGATTTTGCAAATTGCTTGTGTTCACCATGATGTAGTTTTAAGATTATTGGAAACAGTTTTGATGTTGTTGTTACTGTTTACTGTTTACAGTTTATGTATTTGTTCCATGGCTTTTAGTTTGATTAAGACACTTGCTGTTGATATGAGCAGAGTCTTTGGGCTTGTTGGTTTTGGACTGAGAAGCCGTAGTGCAATGCAGCCGCCTGCCCCGGGGCAGTTGGAGCACTCTGCCGAAAAGAGGACAGGATGCAGGAGCAGGCAACCGACTCACCCGTGCATAGCACCTCGAGAGGCAATAAGCGTTTGACAGGCACAATTGCTGAACTGGAAATCTGTGTGTGGAAAAGTGCTCTATGAGGCTGCTACATAGTAGTCTTCCTGTTGCATACAGTATGTATTTATTTCCTCTGCAAGGAGGAAGGCAAGTTTTCGTTTGCTGTTTTTTTAGTTGGCTTAGCAGAACCACACAAAAACTGCCTGTTAGATTTTTTTTCTTTAAAATTTGTGGAATAGACGCACATTGCTATCGAGGAAAATAATTTTATTTTAGTTAAAAACCAAATTCCCTTTTCATTGGTATCAGTCTCCAGAATGGACCATTTATTTCGGTCCCATCATTTCCGATGTGTGACGCAATTTTCCAATCATGGCAGTGGTTTTCAGACAGTTCTATCACCGTGGCTAAGGTAATTGGGGTAGGTAAAACACTCCCCAATAGTGTTTTAGGCTAGACAAATAAAGGCGTCTATAATAAAGACGAATAAAGGCTAGACGAGTTTTGCCCTGAATTCCTCAAGGCTCTGGATGTTGGAGGATTGTGTTGGTTGACACGCCTCTACAACATTGCAAGGAAGTCGGGAACAGTACCTCTGGACTGGCAGACCGGGGTGGTGGTCCCCATTTTTAAAAAGGGTGACCGGAGGGTGTGTTCCAACTATAGGGGGATCACACTCCTCAGCCTCCCTGGGAAAGTCTACTCTAGGGTGCTGAGGAGAAAGGTACGACCGTTAGTCGAACCTCAGTTACAGGAGCTGCAATGTGTTTTTCGTCCCGGTCGCGGAACACTGGACCAGCTCTACACCCTTGTAAGAGTACTGGAGGGTATGTGGGAGTTTGCCCAACCGGTCTACATGTGCTTTGTAGACTTGGAAAAGGCATTCGACCGTGTCCCTCGTGGTGTCCTGTGGGGGGTGCTCCGGGAGTGCTGGATTGGTGGCCCGCTACACGTGCCATTCGGTCCTTGTACAATCCGGCAGGAGCCTGGTTCGCATTGCCAGCAGTAAGTCGAGCTTGTTTCCGGTGAACGTTGGCCTCCGCCAAGGCTGCCCTTTGTCACCGATTCTGTTCATAATATTCATGGACAGAATTTCTAGGCGCAGTCAAGGTGTTGAGGGAGTCCAGTTTGGTGACCTTAGGATCTTGTTTCTGCTATTTGCAGACGATGTGGTCCTTATGACCTCATCACGCTGTGACCTTCAGCCTTTACTGGAGCAGTTTGCAACTGAGTGTGAAGTGTGAACTGGTTCTCAGTCGGAAACGGGTGGACTGTAACCTCCGGGTTGGGAGTGAGGTCTTGCCTCAGGTGGAGGAGTTCAAATATCTCAGGGTCTTGTTCACGAGTGAGGGACGGTTAGAGCGTGAGGTCAACAGACGGATCGGTGCAGCGTCTGCAGTAATGCGGTCGCTGAATCGGACCGTTGTGGTGAAGAGAGAGCTGAGCCGGAAGGCAAAGCTCTCTGTTTACCGATCGATCTACGTTCCCACCCTCACCTATGGTCATGAGTTATGGGTCATGACCGAAAGAATGAAGAATACAAGCAGCGGAAATGAGTTTCCTCCGTAGGGTGGCTGGACTCACCCTAAGAGATAGGGTGAGGAGCTCGGCCATCCGGGAGGAGCTCAGAGTAGAGCGGCTGCTCCTTCACATCGAGAGGAGCCAGATGAGGTGGCTCGGGCATCTCGTTCGAATGCCTCCCGGGCACCTCCCTGGTGAGGTGTTTCAGCCATGCCCAGCCGGGAGAAATCCCCGGGGAAGACCTAGGACACGCTGGAGGGACTATGTCTCACAGCTGGCCTGGGAACGCCTTGGTGTGTGGAGCTGGAAGAGGTTGCCGGAGACCAGGAAGTCTGGACGTCCTTACTGAGACTGCTGCCCCCGCGACCCGGACTCGAATAAGCGGAAGAAAATGGAATAGAATGGCAGTGGTTTTCAAACTGGGGGGCGCACCCCCTAGGGGGGGGTCCGGCGTTCTGACATTCTGACAACACTTTTCATTGTTACCATATTTTCCTTTTTCTATTATAAAACATAATATTTATATATTTATATATATATTATCTCCAAAAGGGGGGCGCTGAAAAAAAAGTTTGCGAACCACTGAATTATGGAATTACAGGATTGCCAAAATTAAAAGGAAAAAAGTGCAAGTGCAAGAATCAATAATACAAAAATATACAAATGTAGTCATATTGTAATTCTGTTTTGTTTTTGCCTTTCCCATTTGGTCATTGCTTTTTCTGTATTGTCTTTGTCTTTCCCATTTGCTTTTTCTCTTTGCATTTACCGGATGCCTCACGCTAAATGGAAAAAGCAATGTCTATTCATGGAACCGCCTAGTCTTTGCTGTGGGCGGGCCATTCTGCCAGGGTGACTAGTCAATTCCCGATTACACGATTCCTGCTTGCAGTGACTAAGTAGTAGCTATGCTTTAATGTAACTCCCAGCGCTAGTGACCGGATGTGGGTGACGGACAGGAAGTAACATCCTTATCACGCCACCATGGGCATACTTTGCATAAATGTCTTACACGATGGAGTCCATAGCGAAGCTGCTGAAAGAACTGGCTAACAGGCTGGGTGGGACTAGTCACCATGGCATAAGGATCAGCCAACAGCAAAGGCTAAAATGTCATTGTAGCAACTCAAAATGATTCTCAGTAGTTTGTGTGGGCGCCACGTGCTTGTATGCATGCATGACAATGTCGGGAAATGCTCCTAATGACACGACGAATGGTGTCCTGGGGGATCTCCTCCCAGATCTGGACCAGAGCATCACTGAGGTCCTGGACAGTCTGAGGAGCAACCTGCCTCAAACCTCCTTTTTGTGCAACCTTCCTCCATGCACAAAGGAGCAGATACCGATCCTGCTGAAGGTTTAAGGACATTCTACGGCTATGTCCAGCTCCCCTGGAGTAACTACCTGTTTCCTGGAATCTCCTCCATGCTCTTGAGACCGTGCTGGGAAAAACAGCAAACCTTCTTGCAATGATATTGCAAGAAGAAGAATATGATATATGATGCTATTGATGTGCCATCCTGGAGGAGTTGGACTACTTGTAAGACCTCTGCAGCGTCCAGGTACCACACCATGATATCAACAGAGATGTTGATCCAAGCCAAATGAAAAACTACAGCAGTAGAAAGTCAGTCAGTAAAAAATCACCCCAAAGAGATGAGGAGTCAGTGGCCTCAACCTGGAAAACCATTCCTGTTTTGGGGTCTGTCTCAATGTTGCCCCCCTGATGCACCTGTTGTTTTCATTAACAACAAAGCAGCTGAAACGGATTAACAACCCCCTCTGCTACTTAACTGACCAGATCAATATCCCAGAAGTTTGACTAATATAATATAACCATACTCTGAATAAAAAGTGTTCCTCTAATTTTTTATCGCATCTATTTTCATAACTGAAGCGTGCCACAATAACACTGCAAGTCATGTTGCCGGCTAGACTTTCCATGTTAAAGGTTTTAAAAAAAGGAATTTGGAAAAGAACGGTGGGGCCGGATTAAGACGCTTGGCAGGACCGATGTGGCCCGTGGGCCACAGTTTTCCCAACCCTGATATAGGAAGTAGTTGCAATATTCCTCGTTTAAGAGAAAAGCTGCCTCACGAGAACAGAGCAGCCAGAAGCCTAGCAAGAATGAATATACACGTAATATGGAAGTGGCAGTGTTGGTGTAGTTGTTTGCTTTGCGCACACTATAAACCTAGCAATCCTACCCGCACTGGAAGTTTCCCAGCATCTCTTGTTTTCTCACAACGTGTGTATGTTTCTTTTCATGGGAGTTACCAAGTAGAAGCTGTAGTAATTACTACATTTTATCAAAACGCAATCGCTGCGTAAGACTTTTTATATCACTTTGAGGAAAGAACAGTTTAAAGCATTATACATAGGTCATGCTTGCAAAGTTATAAGACATTTCAATTGTACCTGCACTGTTTTGTGACTCAGTTAATGAAACGTCTGTTTTTGTCCAGTCCTAGATTTTGTGATTGTTGTTTTCTTAAAAGTAATGTTAAAATATAGTATTGCCTTGTACTTGTGAACCCAGTATTGTGTATTGTCTTGTCTCAAGAGCTGAGTGTATTGTGTCACTCCCAGAAATTAACATATTACTGTACTAATAAATGAATGTACAATCAAAATGGAATGCGCAAGGAACTACATGGTACCAGATCCCCCCTGACACCAGGAAAATGCAACAAAATGAGAGATGCGAAGCAAACTGTACAAGTGTATTCAAGAGTCAAACTGCATGTTGAGTACAACAAATGTGTACATGTTGGGAGGTTTACACTAACATTGAAAGTACTCCCGGCTTTTCACGCCGCCACTGACTGTGCCCCCCACGTGAGCCCGCCCCACTATTTGAGAAGCACTGTTCTCACCTAACACGCATGTTTTGTGCGAGGAAGCCAGAGAAAACACATGCAAGTACGGGGAGAACTCCACACAGAGATGCTCCGACACCAATGCAAACCCTCAATTTCCTGATTGTGAGCTTGACATTTCTTTTGTTAAAATACTGTCTTCTAAAACTTACAGGGTTTCCTAGGAGCACTGCCTGTACTGTAGTGCAAGATGCAATGAAGAAGAAACAAAAGCAAGAAAAAGGTCGTTTCTGTCCATTATCTTGACAAACAACCAAAGAAAGATTCAGCAGATGTTTCATTATTTTGTTGAGATCATACCTAATGACCCTTGTCGTCAAATGGCCTGAAAAGTTCTTGCCTTTGTCTGACAGAGAAATTGAAAGACCATGCACCCTACAATACGTAAATATCTCTAACAGCTATTTCTACAGAATGACACATTTGGCATCCTTATACTGATTGAGTCACGTGTCTGAAGCAGACAGTGCTGAAGTAGTTAGTGTATGTCACACAACTGAATAAACCGCACCACGCACACTTCTGCAACCATTTTATTGTATATTCTCAAGGCACAATACTATAGAAATACAACTTGAATATGACTCGTACTGGTAAATATGACTCAACACACTGCCATTATTATTTAAATAGCAGGAAACACAAGTGAGTACACCTGAAGTACGTATGTATGTGTAGGTTTATTTTTTTTAAGAATGATGCGCTAATTTAAAAAAAATGCTGAAAGGCAGAGGACGTGTGAGATCCTGTACATCTTATGTACATATTGTCAGCAGGGAGGCCTGTGGTCATGTGGTTTAACATGGTGATCTTGAAGAAGTGCATGGTGGTGCACTTGGATGACCACACTGTCCCGTGGGTATTTGTACCAATTAAAGAAAGTGGTTCAACAGAGTAATCAGTGTCCATTAAACAGTTTCGCTTTGCTTCCGTAGAAGGAGTATTACGAGACAAGGTGAAACATGATATTGGGTTCACAAGAATGATAAGAGACTATATTTTATTTAATATTGCTTCTAAAAAAAACTACAGTGACAAAATAATAGACTGGACAAACAGACTTTTTTATTATTTTTATTAACTTTGCATGCCTGAGCTAAGCATGATGCTTTTAACTGTTTAACTTTTTTTTCCACAAGCTGAACCCCCCCCCCCCCATATATTATATTGTTTAAAATAATGACGGCACTAGTAGCTGCTACAACTAGTCCTTTATGTTGATATGTAGTTATGTAACAACGTGTAAAATAAGTTTGACACAGATTGCAGTAGATTAGTTTTATGTTTACACTTAATAAACTACACTTCACAAGAAGCTTAGACAATTCTGTACCAAGACGTATTCAGTCATTCCTTGTTTATTGCAGTTAATTGGTTTCAGACTGCGGAAAAAATTAATTTCTGCAACGTAGAATTCAAAATAAATGAACTGAATATTGTTTGACTTCCTGCATATTGTTTTTTCCATCATTAGAACACCGTCTACATGAAATAATTCCCCTATAATCATCTTTAGACTTATTTTTGTTTACACCACATTGCACATGCTGCAGGATCACTGCAGAATCACTGCAGAGACATAAGACATGGTCATTCCTCATAGCAAACAACAAGCTACCAGGCTAACTAGTTAGCTTCCAATTTATTTGTTTTAAACTTAGTGTTTCAAACAGAGTGTGGATAAAGGACAAAGTAAGATGCCAACAACATACCACTGCCACACAAAATGGGAGGATAACTTTTTTTAGTGCATCAATTCGGACATGCCATGGTTGATGTAATCTAAGGTAATATCATTTTAACTTTATTGATGTCAAGTAACCACAATACTACACATGATTTGTCTTTCAATATTTTAACAGTAATAATAGGCCACAGTCAACCACAAAAAAGCAATAATTTATTAATTCATTAATTTTTGAAAATAAATAAATAAATAAAGCGAAGGGGCGACTTTTGAGCCAGGATGTAGCAAGATACAAATGTAGTGATTTTTTCTTTCTTCTTAATTTTGGTAGAATTACTACAGATTCTTCTTGGACATATACACTGCCACAGCTCTTGAACCCCGATGAAATAAGCACCGGCCATGGTGCATTGAACATTGAGGGAAGTTGGACTCCAAGGTTTATAGTGTGCGTGAAGCACTTAATGTGCGGCTCCAATCCACTTTCATATTAGGTGTATTATCATTCACAGTAGCAATGCCATAGCTCACAGTTTGATAGACTTCTGGATGACCTGTTCCCGCGAGACATCTTTTCAGGTTTTAATTTTGCGAGATGTCATGACACTCCTATTCTTTAGTAATTTTCACATTTATTAAAAACCATGAATATCAAATATTTTTCGGACTCAAAAAACTCATTTTTACAGCACTTAGTGAAATGCGATTTGCAGGCTCTGTAAAAAATTTCACATACTATGTGTGGTTTAAAAAATTTGAATCATAAAAGGTACTTTTAGATTTAAACCACTTGTTTATGTTTTGTGGCGCTTGGATCAACAGCAGGTTAACCTGCATTCATGAAAAACTACTGCACATATTTTAACAAATCTTTGTGGAGGGCTGTGGTACGGTCAAAAGAAGAAACCCCTGTTTCATTTTTTTGTATGTAATGCATATCATAGTTTAAACTGATCCTGAGGAGATGGTGAAGATTACTCCCACCTGCTAAGTGTTTTTCCTTGGTAGAGATTTACGCTCTTCTAAGTGTAATTGTAGATTCTCCTATAACTAGGAACAGGTACTCTACAAATATATATGATTAGCACTGCTCAGTGGCAGATGCGCTTGCATCTGCATGTTGTCTACGGTAGAACATTACTTACTCATCTTTCCATCAAATATCATTACATCTTTCCTGTTCAGGTCAGTGTGTTTCTCTTTTCTTTTTTTTTGTCAACTGCCACCCCCAAATTTGAACAAATGCATGCACACACACTGTCAGTAATGCATTCAGTGCTTGATGAAATCTCCTAATGGAAGACGTCCCAGGCTGGTTGAGCCGTCCTGATGAGGCCACCGGTTCTCCATTTTGATGGGATTACTTGCAGAGCTGCCCACTTAGAGATTGGACCTGCTTCTTTCTGATACTAATGGAGTAAACCAGCCGTCACACATACTGTCTGTACTGGTGATTGTCTTGCAAAGGGCAGAACCTGCCCAAAATAGGACAGGAGCATTTGAGATTGTCATTTGGGAAGCGTACAAAAGTGGTGAAATAGTGAGCTTTATGTTACAAATAAGCACAGAGGCCCCCATAATGAATCTTAAAACGTCACTGCATCATTTTAAAAGAAATATTATTTTGACTGGCACAGAGAAAGAGGCAAGGAAAAAGGACACTACTCCTAATTTCTGAATAATTTTTTATTGCATTGTGTAATGTCTTGTCTAGAGGACTGTGCTGACAAATACAGTAGCATTGATTTTCACTCAAGGTCTTATGAAAAAACACATGGATATCCTTTGTGAATCACCCAGCCTTCCATTTTAGGACCAGAATGGATTTTATTTGTTTTAGTTGCTTGACTCATAGTGTGTCTGTTAGACTGATCACATGATCAAATGAATCATGATACATTCCAAAGACATAAGTAAGTGTGGAAAAACAATATATAAAACAATCACTTTCTGAATTTGTTTTTATTCCAGAAAAACGAAAATCAAGTTTGAAAACGATCACTTTGTGGATTTTTTTTTTATTTCAGAAAACCAAAGATCAAGTTTGAATCGGGCCATGCTGCTTCCCAGCTGGACTGCTTTCGAAATAGTTGTTCATGTTACGTGTTTAACATTATGTAATTTATTATTCCATGTAGTATTGCAGTTGCCCTGTGTGTATTCACTTATCTATTCTCCTATTTTCATTTGACACCATGAGCAGGTTTAGTGTTCGGTGTAGTTATGCTGCTTCCGTACTGGCTGATGTTTGCCTAACGAGCGATCTTAAACAATGTTGTGCTATCACTGTTAATTAAGGCCTGGCTTGAAGGTAATCAGAATTTATTGTTATTAGTTTTAAAGTTCAAATAAAATGAATAATGAATAGTGTATATCAATCAGGGCTCATAATTACAAGCATTCCAGGGCTAAAAATAGCTCTTAGTCACATCATTCTTACACTCTCCTTAGAATACAACGGACTCTCCGTTTTTTCTCAAAATTTTACTTGCTAAGATAAAAGTTATTCACAAAGTAACTTAAAGAAAGCTTCTAAAGTGGCAGTGGTGAGGAGACTTTTAAGAGAGCCAAGATGACGAAGAGAAAGGAGAGATGCTAAATGACAGCAATTTAATAACACGCTACCGGCTCAATCTTGCACGGATTGTGGTGTACCTCTTCACGGATGAGCTTACTTGTCCCACCCAGCGTAGTAACGCCATTATGCCTAAAATGAAAGCCATTCCCAAAAAAATTCAGGTTGTTGGGCCTTCAGGGAGGTCTGCACTCTACTGAGTGCAGTTTAACTAATTTATCACTTAAGTAATGAGCTCCTCCTTCTTTCTTTTTCATCACAGAAACATGGTAACAGACGCTGAACCACACACATATTCTAATCAATGCATAGCAAACAACAACAATAAGAATGTATTCTGTGCCATTTTGCAATGCAACTCTGTGAGTGACAGGTGACAACAGCCAAGAGGTAAAAAAAGCAGTTCTTTTAAGGTGGCCTGGCTGTCGGAGTATGCGCAAACAGAAGAACAAGAGGGTGAGATTTTTTCTTAGGTTTTGAATGAGAAAGAGCTGCTGTAAAAAACATGCTAAAAAACATGTAAAAAACAAAGCCAAACAAGTAAGCGAGTGAAAGGAGCGAAACTGCCATGCTTTTATTTTGATGGCCAGACGTATGAGATACAGGAAGGGTTAGGTCGAGTTTGTGTTGCTGAAAGGGCCGGAAGGTTGAGTGTTGATTGAAATTTGTTTCTAATTTAGTCAAAAATAAACGTATACTAGAAATACGGCACCAAGTTCAAAAAAATGTGAATGACAAGCGGCTTTAAAACAGAAAGTAAAAGTCAAAGAAGGAAATAAAGTACTCCTGATTAACAATATAAATGTTAACAAATAAATCCTCTACGAGAGCTCCTTAACTTCCTAGGAATCTTAAGAATGATTAAGGAAGTTCCTGAGAGCAACTCGGAGCAAGAAGGAGAAGGAGAGAGAAACTTTTATTTTAGTGAGGAGGTGTGGTTGACCCCGATGCAACTTATAATGCAGTCTTCTAAAAAATGTGCTTGGTTGTTACGAAAAGAGGGAAAGACAAAAAAACAGTACAACAAATTAAGCGATCACTTATAACTTTGTGGGTACCGGAGGGTGCGTGGGAGTCTACATGTGCTTTGCGGACTTGGAAAAGGCATTTGACCACGTCCCTCGAGATGTCTTGTGGGAAGGTGCTCCAGGAGTATGGGATCTGCTATTTGCAGATGGTGTGATCCTGATGACCAAATCAGGCTGTGATCTTCATTGTTCACTGGGGCGGTTTGGAGTGTGAAGCTCAGCACCTTCAAATCCGAGGCCATGGTTCTCAGTCAGAAACGAGTGGATTGCACCCTCCGGGTTGGGAATGAGGTGGTGTTTGAGTATCTCAGGAGGTCACAGGGGACCGGGAAGTCGGGACTTCCTTACAGGGACTGCTGTCCCCCGGACCCGGATTAAAAAAAAAAAAGAAATGAAATGGATGGTTTGTGAATTAGGGTGAGGAGCTCAGCCATCCGGGAGGAGCTCAGAGTAGAGCCGCTGCTCCTTCACATCGAGAGGAGCCAGTTGAGGTGGCTCGGGCATCTAGTCCGGATGCCTCCCGGGCGCCTCCCTGGTGAGGTGTTTCGGGCATGCCCAGTCGGGAGAAGGCCCCCGGGAAGACCTAGAACACGCTGGAGGGACTATGTCTCACAGTTGGCCTGGGAACGCCTTGGTGTCCTCCCGATGGAGCTGGAAGAGGTCGCTGGGGACCGGGAAGTCTGGATTTCCCTACTGAAGCTGCTGCCCCCGCGACCCGGACCCGGATAAGCGGAGGAAAATGGATGGATGGATGGATGTGAATAAGGGCCTAAATGGTTAATTACAATATATGAGACTATTAATAATTTTATACGAGCCTAGTAATTGAGAAATAGATGTAGCCTAACTATTCTAATGGGATGTCAACCTTTTGCACACGATGGAAATGAAAAAATGGAATCTACTGTTGGACACTGTTAAAGTTTATGTGGGGAAGTATTTCCCAGCAGGCTGCTCAATCGTGGAAGAATCTCACCACAAACACGCCTAAACAAGTTGAAACAACGGCAAAAAATCTTAGGAACTTCTCTTAATGAATGGAAGTTAGCGAGGTTATCTTAGTTTAGCAGAGCATGCTAGTACAGCTGTAGATGTGTGTGTGTGCGCGGACAACAACACGGAAACATTTTCAGGTCAAAACGGCAAAGTATTAGTAAACTGAGCGGGTTTCAGAGTAGGAAAATCTGAAAATGCCCGCTCACCGTTTCCGTATGGACTAGCAAATCTGCTACAATTTAAAAATGATGATGTCGCTGCCCATCGTGTGACCAGAACTGAGCTTTGACGACAAGGCAAAATAATATCAGAATGTTTTGAGTGTCATGACTTACCACAGTCAACATTCTCCTGGTATTTTCTTGTATTAAAAGAAGATACTCCCAAAACGACGCACAGGTAATTCCACTTAATGTAGTCTAGACGAGCCATGGAAAGAGGAAGACGACGGACTTATACGCATGCGTTCTTTTTTCTTCCATGGTTTGGTGTGTCATGTGGTTGTGTTCGCATGTTCACAGCACCACATGTAGGTGTGCCTTGTGTATTACATCGTTTTCACTTACAGCAGTTGTCCGTTCCTGTCTGGATGCAACTATTTACTACTCCGGCACAATGTGGGTGCGTGTAATGGATTCTTTCTTGGGCCATGCAACGCCCCTTTACACATTTTGTGGAATTGTTTTTGTGTCGTCCTACAAGTGAAAGGGCAAATAGATTTAAATGAATAAAATAGTACATAAAAACATCATAAAGAATAAACAGCAATGGAAATAAAAGGTCCTTTCTAACGTGAAGGGAGAGCATGAAATAGGACAACACTGTCCTTCAGCTGTCTTGTTTGCAAGTGTTGTTAGTTTGATTGTGATTGCTCCCATTACTGTGTGCACAGTCAGTGGGGATGGCTCTTCAGCTCTGGTCAGGTGGTCTTCTGTGAGCTCTGGTGGCATCTGAGCTTCATCACACCTGACAGCGCACCCTCACCCTGCACTCCATTGATTTTCTGACAGGCAGACACTACTAGGAGTTGTGTGATCACGCTTGTCAATGTGCATAGACCCAAGGGAAAAAACAGTTTGTTTAAAACAAATAGGGCCTAATCCTTAAGCGGTCTACGGGGTAGCAGTCACACCCGTCAACTATGACACACCCCTTACTGTTTGTTTAGTGATGAATAGTTAGAACAAATTGCCCATACGGCGAGGTTTCGTTTGTGAGATGATCTGATGCACTCCATCCTTCTGACTGAGGAGCCAATTCCACACTGTTTTCAACTGAAAACAAACAAAAACAATTATAATCATGATTCCCATTTCACATTCGAAAATGGGGATCACTGTGTAGGTTTTTGAAAATGACAGTCATCGTTTTCTCATCATTTCCTTGTTTCAAAATACATCAAGTAACATTACAAGAATAAAATGGCTAATCTTATGATAATCATTCAGAGACTTTCAAATGTTTTACTATCATAAAATTGATATTAATAAAATATAAATTACATTTTTTTACACAATTTTGTGCCCTGTGATTGACTGGCGACCAGTCCAGGGTGTACCCCGTCTTTCGCCAAAATCCAGCTGTGATAGGCTCCAGCATACCCGCGACCCTAATGAGGATAAGCGGCATAGAAAATGAATGAGTGAATAAATACACAATTTTAATGCATTTCTTTACTTTTTAGTTGTGATTAGAATAAATTATGATTTTCCAGGATAAACCACGTACTATTACGAAAGTAACATCATAGTTATGAGGAAGAAATTCCCAGATAAACCACTAGTAGTCACTGTTATTTGATAGAGACCTGACATACAGTATGTTCATTAGTTAAAGGGACTCGCCAGAGTGCGCTAATGTTCGAACGTGCTTCAAGAACATATATCCCACCCTCTTCCTGCTCCAAACATGGCCCACGTAACACACATGTACGCGCATACGCCATGCTTTTTGTCAGCTAATTAGGGAAGTCATATAGGGGAGGAAAGTTAGTGAATTTCAGTTGTGTCAATATGACATGACAGAAAATAAAATACTAATGCCACAAAGTAGCTTTACCTCCTATTGAATGAACAAATGCATTTAAAATTTTTATATTTGTTTAACATACGTAATCTTAGGATTAATACAATTTAAATAATATTTCATGCTTGTGGGGCTCCTGAAGCAGCGGCACGCAGCTTTGGCAGTGGTCAAGGCAAAAACTCGGGTGTGGCAGGAGTTCAGTGAGGCCGTGGAGCACAATTTTTGGTCGGCCTCGAGATTTTGGCAAACCATTTGACGCCTCAGAAGTGCCCAGTGTTTCCAGTTGGGATCGTTATACGCTCTTATTATCACTGCTTATTCATTTATTCATTCATGCATTCTCTACTGCTTACCAAGCTGATCCCAGCTGACCTTGGGCAAGAGGCAGGGTACACACTGGGCTGGTCGCCAGTCAATTTGAGATCATCAGTGCGTTTATAAAATAATTGATTATTTTCTTCTCACTGATTAGCTAGTAGATTATCTGGTAGTTCATGCAGCTCTGCTACCTCGTAGTGCACTATATGGGTCTATTTTAAACTCCCACTTAAGCTATCAAGTGTGGTTCTTTGCTGGTTAATTGGCAACAAGTCCCACGACAGTCTAAGAAACCAGCGTTGCCTGTGTAGGCATTAAAGCAATTACTGGTCCTCACAATAAAAAGTGCGCTCATATCTACAGAAGTCATTCAATGAGCCAAAGAGATTAGTGAAGTCACCTTGAATCAGCGGTGTCATTTTGTCCAGTAAAATTGCATTATGGGAGCTGGAGTTGGTGCTGTGATTTGTGTTCTCCTGACAAGGCGTCAGTGTTCATTAGAGGCTGTGCTGAACAGCTCTGAGAAGCATGGGGTGGAGGGTTCTCTGGACAGCTCTGATCTCCTCACCCTGCTTTCTCAAACTGCTCTATACAGTATATTTAGTCCTTTAGCCATTTAAAATCAAACAAGTCTTCCAGTATACAAATGCTTTTAATCAAGGTGTGCATTTGTTTTTTCAAATAACAAAACATGCCGCTTGTGTTGGCAATGCTACACTTATTGGCTCTGTATTTGACTTTTTTGCAAGAATTTCAAAAGCATGAACATGGACAAAAATGGCATCATTTAGTGGCATCTATTCAAAAGGGCAAGAAAGGTTCAAGGATGTCAAACTCAAAAACCTACTTAAGGTCAAAGACCGGACACTCTTTGTACGTATGGTTGTTCAATTTGTGCTGTATATAAAATTGTGGCCATAATGAAAGTGGAATATGGGTACTGGAGAATTTACCTGATTATGCAGATTGTTACACGCACTTTGTTTGTTGAGGTCTGCAATGCTGGCCTATCAACGATATTTTACAAACCATTCTACGGGCCTGTTCAAATTTAATTTGGCCTGCAGGCTTGAGTTTGACATTTATGGAAAAGGCCATAAGCATTTTTGGTTAAATGTGTTTCTCTGTACCATGAGACAATAAGGAGTCAGCAGCCCAGACCTCTGCTGTGGGATGTAGTAGTCTGACGTGAAATCACATTAGACTGGGTTCTCCCTCTCATTAGCACTGGTATCCCTGCTGGGAAAAACCTATAAAACCTATATGTTCTAATACATTTCTTTAGATTGAACTATTATTTTTAAATAACAGTTTAACGTTATTTTTCATTTGAACATAACAGAAAATAACATGTCATTTTTTAAGCTAATTCATTTTTTATAGTGCTTGTCGTTTTTTTGTTTGAAATGTTCATTGTGTTAAACCATCGCTATGTCATGAAATAAGGAACAGGAGGTGACACCACCGGACTATTAATTGATTGAATCTGGGGGCAGTACATCAAAAATAATTTCCTGATTGAAAGACAATGTTATTTAATAATAATAACATTATTATTATTATCATCACATATGTCTTTCTGGAGTTCCTTTTAGGGATCGTGTTGGGGTTTGGAGAACATAAATTATGGGTCTGCTAAACTCCTGTTATCTTTTTTTATTTTTACTAGCCCACCTGTCTGAGCCTGTTAGATGATTGTACCAACACTAAATTGTTGCTTGTATATGTGGTGACTGTATACTCACATGTTGTGTTCCTTGGTGCTATTTCAGACTCAGTGAGCTCACCATTCCAAGTGTGAAGTCGGCCATCTTGCTTGTCTCTCTGGTATATCAAGAATGGAGGACATGTACAATAACAGGACTTCCCTGGTTAAAGGGGCTAAGGACATAGTCAAGGAGGCAAAGCGGCAGGCAACAAAAAAGGTCAACAAAGTGGTGGACCGTGCTGCGGACGAGTATTCATCCCATCACAACTACTCACGATTCCAGGACGATGAGGTTGATGATGATGAGGAATTCTACAGGAATCCACCTAGGCAAGATGGAGAGGGTTACCAGGACAACGACGAGGGCTCCAGTGATGCTACAGAGGGTCATGACGATGAGGACGAGATCTACGAGGGCGAGTACCAGGGGGTGCCCTCCATGGGGGACAGGAAGCATAAGGAAGGCCAAGTGGCCTTGGGGCAACCTATGTCAGATGCAATGAGGGACAGAAAGGAGCTGGAACAGGAGCGACAGGCTGATGAGGAGGAGCTGGCTCATCAGTACGAGCTGATCATCCAAGAGTGTGGCCACGGGAGGTTTCAGTGGCAGCTGTTCCTGGTTCTTGGACTGGCCCTCATGTCTGATGGGGTGGAAGTGTTTGTGGTGGGCTTTGTGCTTCCAAGTGCAGAGACAGACATGTGTGTACCCAACTCCAGCTCTGGATGGCTAGGTAAGAAACAAGTATAGTTACTTATCTATAAAGTCCATGCTTGCAGAATTGAACAATACACTGTTATAAACTATGTACAAAACAAACTTCCAATATCATGAGCATAACGTAGTTCAGGAGTTTTAAAGTGTGACTCAATGAACCTCCCAAGAGAAGGGCTGCAGCTGATTTTTTTACTGGATTCACTTCAGTGTGAACATTTTTGACCTCCTTTTGGAAATGCAATTATTTCTCTTTTCATTTTTTTAAGTACAAGTCATGTACACACACAGACACAAATTGATGGATGTGCTCTCGAACGTGCAACACTGCTCTCCAAGCTGCCTTACTTAATATGTCACTCCTGCTCCTTCATTTGCCTAGCCAGAAAAGCATTAGTGTGCCACTTTCCTGTATTGTATGTGCTGTATGCCATATCACGCTTTAGCCTATATTTGCGTGTCACATATAATACTTGGCTTGTTTCAGTCCACTAGCCTTGTGTCAGAAATAAGACGGTAGCGACTACTTTTGTCCCACTGTGCTCTATGTTGAGCAGTGGTCTCAGGAGTCCTAATGACTGGAGGTGTATAATCCATCACCATGGTGTTGTGCTGACTAACTCACTCACTATGCCAGGGTACCAGAGTAACACCCAAAAAGCCTCAAGATAGCCTCAAAATAGTTTAAACCGCTCCAACAGTAGGACGTGACAGTGCAGTGACAGCTCCTTTGGGGATATGCTGCAGTTGGCAGGTTACTGTTTATTCAATGTTTTTGGCTAAAATGTAGACTGATATATGGTTCAGCAGGACTCCACGATAACTGACAAATTTAAAGAAAGCATAGTCTGAGTGTACTTTTCAGTTTGAACAATATGCATCCCCTTGGGCAGTGATTCTCAACTGTTTGATTGCGCACACAACAAACAACACATAACAAACATTTTGTCCAGTGCAGTATCTTGACCTGACCAACATCTTAGGCAGTGTCGTCCTCCCACTTTACCCTCCCACAAAAAAAAACATGTATTTGTGTGTAATTTAACTGCCAACACATACTGTACCACGGCAGTTCCCTTAATACAGCAACGCTTACCAATAGTACTCATTATAAATAAATTGAAATGCATATAATTGATCCATGTGGTCTGTATTGGTTATCGGCCGATTTCAGACCTGGATGATCATCATCAGAATCTGCAGCATAAAACCCTGTATCTATTACAGTAATCCATCCTTTGCAGGTGATTGGTTCCGGGCTTGATCGTGATAAGTTAATTTCCACAAGTAGGATTCTGTCTTTATAAATAGATTTTTCTCATAATTAAAGGATAGAAACTTCTTTAGGACCTTCTGATACATTTTGTAGCATAATAAAACGGTCTCTATATATGCAATAACACCCCTATTGTATTTTTACACTCGTACTACCCAATATAGTGGACATCATGATAAAAAATAACATCTTAGACTTAACTAAGAGGTAGACTTGCGCGTTACCATCGACAGCGTATTTTTTGCAGTGGCTCATAAATGTAATGCTACCGACAGCTAGTGACCAGTGTACAATACTACCTGAAGCCTGTAGTATACACTGTATAATGTCATTGTGTTTAAGGAAAGATTCACTTCACTGATGCACTTCAATCGCTTTAATAACAAGCAGAATACATACATGTATGCAGTAAACTGCTAGATAAGATTTTATGAGCCAGGATCATTTTAGAGATGTTTTGAGCCTGTTAGTTTGACCTACTATATTAGTCATTTTATGTACAGTATGTGTGGCGATGAGCTCCAGCGTACCCCTGCGTAAAAAATGGATGGGTGGATGTTTGTGTGGCTTTCCATGTGAACTCATGACAAGGTGTTACATTTCTAGTCTTCTGTCCTTTTGCAAATATCTACATAGAGCGTTTCTCTTTCAAGTCAAGCGAGGTCTAATAGGCATTCATTCTCTATACACTCAGCTTGTCCTTGTTCGTGACTCCATCTCTCATTCTGCGTCTCTCCCTCTCGCCCTCCTTTCTCAATGGTTTCCTTTTTGTCCCCGGCCCTCCCCCATTCTCCTCACTTTTTTATTCCCCACCTACCGATTGCCTGGAGGCCCCTCCCTGAACATGATGTTGTGTATGGGTGCTCAAGCATGTATTAGCATAGACTACATTAGGGGTATCCAAAGTGCAACCCTGGGGCCATTTGCAGGGTGCAAATGATACTAACAACTAATAATAAAAGAAAGCTTTGGGTTTTTTTTTTAGCCTTTTTGCAGAATTAAAGAATACCTAGAAATATAAATTAATATAAATTAAGATGATTACAATGACCTTGTTGGCATCCATTAGGAGTTGTATGTGTAATTACTACCGCTGTCAAATTATTGAACATTTTAATCGGGTTAATCATTCATTCATTCATTCATTTTCCATGCCGCTTATCCTCTTTAGGGTCTTTGGTATGCTGGAGCCTATCCCAGCTGACTTTGGGCGATAGGCGGGGAGCACCCTGGACTGGGACCTGTTAATTGACCTGTTAATTTCTTTGACTGTATTTTCCACATTAACATTTGAAACTCATATTTTTGTTTGTTTCAATTTTTGACAAAAATTATTCCTAAAAATATGTCTTGATTATGCAACACCTACACTGTCTCGGTTTTCATACAGCCAAACAGTGTGCCTAACAAACTTGTCAACGGAATCTAGTGCCCCAAACAAAGCATCTACATGTTGGTAACACTGGTTTCTGAATGGATAGTGGTTCTTTTAGAGTTCAGACACAATATACTGATCCTGTCCAGGGAATCCTTTAATCGTCTTTATTATGTATGTGTGGGTGGTTTGTTTGTGTATACAACGCACACCGAACGATGAACAACTTATATCTGTCTCCTTCCTTCCTCTAGTAAAGACAGTGCCGTATGCTAATGAGTTCTTCAATAGCATGGCATATTAAATAAATGTTTTTTTAGTTAAATATGGCTGTAAAAATGTTCCAAGTCCCAGAAAGAAAGTGAGAAGCAGTATTTAATTCAAGTAGGAAGGTAGCGTGCAGAGGGGACGGTTCAAACGAGACACATTACAGAAAGGGAGCCAGGCGGGGTACACCCTGGACTGATCGCCAGTCAATCGCAGGGCACATATAGACAAACAAAGACATACAACCATTCATACCAATGGACAATTTAGAGTCGCCAATTAACCTAACATGCATGTTTTTGGAATGTGAGAGGAAACCGGAGCAGCCGGAGAAAACCCACGCACGCACGCACGCACGGGGAGAACATGCAAACTCCACACAGAGATGCCCAACGGAGATTCGAACCCAGAACCTCCTGACTGTGAGGCCAACATGCTTCCCATTCATCCACCGTGTGGCCCGGGTTAATCACAGTTTTCAAATTAATGAATTACGAATAATCCGATTTTGCAACTATGTCTGAAATATGCTGATTTTTACTGTATCTTTTTTAATTTTATTGTTAATATGAGCAATGAGTGAATGTACTCAAATACACCACACAACTTAAGGTAAATTCACGTTTTGAGTTTATTTTCTGGGATTTTGGCGCTAACATCAATGCAGCCAATTGTACTACTGCATTAAGAGTTAAGTGAGCGAGAAGAATATCTACTTATTTTTTTCTTTGTCTTGCTGTTTATTTAGAACACACATACACACATAATGAATGCCCTAAATTCATCTCTTGGTAGCGACAATGAGGCTGAACGGACTAGAAATGTGAATTGGAGATACATACTGTATATGGTTGACCTGATGTGTTCAGGTCAGAATAAAGTTACCTAAGAGCGGCAGACTCTGTGTGACGCTCTTGGGTAACTTTTGGGTAACTTTTCATAACGAATAGGCATGGCTGCCATGATGCATATGCGTTAATTAAGCAACATTTTTTTAAATGGAAATAAATTCGTTACTGCCATTAATGCGCTATTTTTGACAGCTCTGGTAATTACACCTAATTACAGGTAACACAGCGAGTTGATGTTTTTAAGCTGCCATGGTGATGTTAAAGTGCCTTAACTGGTAGGAAAAAAAACAATCAAATCTTATAGAAAGCCGATCAATAGCTCCAAGTGTTCATCGTGACCATCCTTACCGGTCTCTCACATCCCAAGATCCTTTGCGCGTCTAGGTCTGAATAAAATATTTCAACATGGCGGCGCTACTCTGGGGAAAGCAGAGCGACTTGTAACTTAAATATAGCTTTGTATACTCATTACAACATGTAAGGCCAAATATATAAAGCTCAGTGTGTAAATTTGTGCTAAATTACGAGGCCTCGACTACAGTGATTGTGACCGACCACTAGCTCTCTTTTTACCCCGACAGCAAGCCTCATACCCGGGTAGAGCAGGTATACAGACAGCTTCATTTATGGAGCTTTTTGGCAGCAAATACGTAATTCTTTCACTTCACTTGTCAGATTGAGTGAATATGACTCATGTCTTAACCATGTCTGTGAGTTTTTTATTTGTTGTATATATAAATACATGCGTAAATGGACAGGATGGAGTTACTTAGGTTATAGTTTAGGGTATGTTAGTGTAATTGGCAACTCTAAATTGTCCATATGTGTGAATGTGAGTGTGAATGTTTGTTTGTCTGCCCTGCGATTGACTGGTGACCAGTCCAGGGAGGACCCTGCTTCCCGCCCAAAGTCAGCTGGGATAGACTCCAGCATACCCGCTACCCTAATGAGGATAAGCGGTATAGAAAATAGATGGATGGATGGACAGAGTTACTTGGTATTGTTTGTGGCCAACGTCTACATTTTATTGTATTGGCAAATGTTAACTTTTATGAATGTTTACATCACAGTTCTTAATGTGATTTTGTGTTTTCTGTTCAGAACATTTTAGGAGTAAATGGACTCGGAAGACAAACTGAAGGACAATAGATTATGCACAAAGAGTGGATAATAAAAACATATATACTTTACAGCTTTTTAGGGTCATTTGTATGTGAAGTTGTTTAAAAAAATAAATAAATTATGTACTAAAACTATGCTGTGAAGTTCCTCTGCCATAATTGTAAAGATTGAGGATCATAAATTCTACTATTCCAATGAATCTATTCATTAGAGTACATGTACAGTTTAAACTACTACCATTTATAAAAAGTTTAAAAAACTATGGAGTGCTGTATTGTAGGGACTATTATAAAAAACAGTCTGTGCATTTCTAGAAAAACATATTTACAGGTTACAATGTAATTTTAAAATATAAATGCATTAGCTTAGTAGGAGTGTGTGGTGGCGATGTATGGACCGTGATGACTTGTGTTTTTCTTGGTCATCATCCGGAGAGAAATCAGCATTCTTGAGGGTTTATGTCCATCACATCATCAAGTAAGTTTTCAAAGCTGATTGACTGTCAATTCACTACTAAGACTTATAAACACAAACTAAGAAGACAAAATAATTATTCACAATACAGCACAATAAAAATCTTCTATAAACGGATGCATACCTATTATATAAATATAGCTTTTAAATAGTCTGACTTACCCAGTAAAGATAATCAAAAACCATCCATTTAATATATAATTCACTAATACAATAATTAATTATATTAATTTGAATTAAAAAATAAATAATCATATAATGAATTAATTTAATTAATTGACTTGAAACATAACATGTGGATGTCCAAACAACATCTTAATGCTAAAATCTCCATGTAAAGGCAATTTTAAAAAACACGTTGACCAAGTGCTGTACAAAGTACTTAATTATTTATTATTATGATTCAAAAGACAAGGTTTCTTTCTTATTTGGAGATAAATCTTCAAAGTTTTAAGCAACAGAAAATGCCAAAATGAGTATAAAAACAACTTTGTCACTATTATTTCATATTTTGTTAGGTCTCCAACTTTTTTTCTGAGCGGACTTGACAGCGTATGGCAAGAAGTGTGAACACGTGACACAACCGGGAAAGGTTTTCCAAAGCTTAGACCGTCCCATTTCACGTTGCTCTAGCCGCGGTAGAAGGACTCTCAGAAGGACCAGGCCCTCATCGACCGCAAAGGCTGGGTCCTCTGAAGGATGCAGACCCCGAAATGACGCATAGCTAATCTCATTATAAACACTAAACCACCCCCTCCCAAACTAAATATGTTGAAATGCAGATAAACACTGGTGAAAATGACTGGGCAACTTTGTCCACTGATGTGTTACATCAATACATTTAAGTTTTTTTTGCATTAAATTAATGGACTTTTTATTCACTCACCCAAAAATCACACACACTATGCTGGTAAAAATAAGTGTAAAATCTACAAAATTGAATTCTAAAAAAATCAAATGGAAAAAAATGTATTTGGAAAAAAAAAATAAAACGGGACAGCACCTACGATGGTAAAAGAATTTGTCTCCCAACGTTCCATCCTCCGTCCTACCGTGATTTTGTGGAAGTATTTTGCGCAAGATACCGAACCCCCAGTTGCTCCTGATGCTGCGCCATCATCAGCGGGTAAATGCGGAAACAATGTCAGGTGGAAAAGCACTATATAAGTGAGAGACCATTTACCAATTTAGGAAAAAAACCAAACGGATTTCATGGGGTCTTGTATAACATGTTGAACGTCAAAAGGGGAAATGAAATAAGATATTATCAAAGTGACTAGGTTTAATTTACAGGACCTTTTTCTTGACAATTACTTGGTTATACGAAAGCTTTTTAAATACAAAGATTACTGCAGTGCTGTGCTGCTTGTGATATTTAAAAGCAGGACTGAAACCAAAACAACAGCAATTTTGTTACAGGAAATTTAATTTTAGCTGGGCTTATGCAGTTGTTTCTTTTCCGAATGGCCTCAACATCAGACTATATTTCTACTATATAATGAGAGTCAATACAAGAGCTATACAATAAAAAGTTGAGATGATAATGATCCATTTTCAGTGACACTGTTACAATGATGTTCATTAAATGTTGTAATTTGCTTTTGTGTAGAACTGCATCTGCATTGTACTGAGATGTGCCTCTAATGTTATGTTAATGTTCCACCTTGTGTCTGTGAATGAGTTAACAAATACTTAGCAACACATATCAGTATAATGTAGTTCAGTTGTATCCTACTACAAACTACAAACACAATAATACAAATATTGTAAAATCAATATGTCGGAAGTAAATACAATTTGAATGTATTATCTTTGTAAGAAATAACTGTTGATGCAACTCATTCATTGAATCTCCCTGGGTTGTTGAAAAGTGCTCATATAAAGTGTCCAGTATTATACATGATTTTAATTGATTTATGAATTGTATATAATATTGGAAAACACAAAACTTGAAATAGGTTTAACATGAATTGTAAATGCAATTTGAGAAGAAAGGATGAATGTTTAAATATTCAATAATATTATTGTTAAAAATAAGACTATGAAGAGAGACTTTCACGTGTTTTGTGCGATGTTTGCTTAATGATGGACAGGCGAGGAGGGACAGGTCTGGAGTAGAGAGATTACCAAATTAAGAGGAGAAATGTGGAAGGAGGAGTGGGAGCATCATAGCGAGATGCTCCCACTATTCAGCATGCCAACAATGCGCCTGAGAGGCTTTGCTATCATCTCAGATACACAAGACAATTGGAATACATCACCCTATCATTACTTATTTGTTCTCACTGGCCGTATTTTTTCATAATAATCCCCCTCATTTCTTGTCTTCATTGTCACTGAACAGCCACTGCTCCATCCTCTTCTAAGACCTCTTCGTCAGATCAATTGTAGCCTTTTGTTCTCTGTTTCTTTACTGTACCATCAACCTTCATCTCCATCTGCAGTAAGCCCTCCCCTTTTTGTTATCCCCGTTGCCAGCCTCTCTGTGTGGGGCTCCGGGGTCCTGGAGCAGCTGAGCATAGCTAAACTGCGGTAAGACGACAGCATCACTGCAGAGATTACCACCACTTGTGCAGTGCTGCGCTAAAATTGGGTGAGAACGTGTCTTCATGTGTGGGCGAGGAAGGGATAAGGTTGTCCCTTGATGCTACTAGCAATGTCATCCACAAATAAGCCAAATGTAACAACTTTATTATTCGATTTTATGGCCCCTATCCTCACTTGTTACAATAATAAAGATTGGATCATATTACTAATGGTGAGTCATTTTCAAACCCTGTACAGGAGGCTTTACAATTGGCTACGTGCATGCGGATGT
Source organism: Oostethus manadensis (assembly GCA_024372805.1). Classification (NCBI taxonomy): domain Eukaryota; kingdom Metazoa; phylum Chordata; class Actinopteri; order Syngnathiformes; family Syngnathidae; genus Oostethus; species Oostethus manadensis. Next base: position 4,522,480 of record QODF01000078.1, on the reverse strand, counting down.
CATCGGTATCCCACTCCCACTGATGTGACTTATATATGACAGGATGCTTCAATTGCTTTTCCTGCGGAGGTGGCTGAAGATGGAGGCCAGAATCCGATTAACGCAATACGTCATGTAGTATAAACGTGACTATTCGCTCCTCAGTGCAGAAAGAGCTGATGATAGCAACGAGAATTTTTAAGTCAATAATATGAAAGGAGAATGGGGGTGAAAACAATACAACTGAGGAGAGAAAATACTGCATTGTCTGCATCTAAGCTGCATAGCTGGAGTTTGATTTTGCGGCGAACAAATATGCGCATTAGCACTTAATAAGGTCATCAAATCTTACCTTTATGCCTTCCCACATAGAATCAGCGTTTGGAATATAATCTGAGGTGAAAAAAAACCCAGTACAAATACAGTAGTATACAGTATATAGTAGTCTATCTGTGCACTGTGGGGGAAAGTTAGATGGTGCATTCAAGGACCATAAAACAACGTGGTACAAATCGCCGCTTGCAACAAACAACTTAAACATGCAGAATATTTCTAATTGTATATTATTTTTTCAATAAAATGATGGCCCATATTTCCAAAAGTGATATCCATTTACATCAAATTTTATGTACACGTAGATATTTACAAATACTGTAATTGTAAATTTGTTTTAAGTTTTTTTTGTTTCCCGTGGCCCGGTGGTTAGTGACCCTGCCATACAGCATGCTTGGGCATATGATCTGCTCTTTCACACATTAGAAAATACTGTAAGAACTCCACTTTCGTAGAATTGGCTTCTATATTTTGTTTTATTGTATTTGTAGTTATTTATTTATTTTTATTTTTCTCCTGTGGGAGGTTATGACTTTATGCCTGCTTTATCTTTACTGTTTATCTTGCTTCTAAGTGTCCTATTTAGAAATGTAAGAATGTTTCATTTCATTTTATTAATCAAAGATGAACATGCATTTGATGTGTGTGTGTGTGTTTTATGTCACAGTGTGTGTGTTTTATGTCACAGCATTGAATCAGTCTCATGTTATGAGTGATGTGTTTTGACACAACAGTATCATGGGCCAAAACATTTTGCCTCAGTCTGACAAGTCTCCTGACACTGTGTCATTTGCTGATGTGGGCCATCTCATAGTTGTAGTTTACTCACGTCAGTGATGCTTGTGTACGAGCTGGCCTCCTTTCACACCGTTTTCTAATGTTCTAACATTTTTCTTTCAGTGGATTCACAGTAATTTGTCTTTAAATTGCTCTCAACTGAGCTGACATGTATCGATTTAATTCCTTCTCTGTCTTTGACGCATAAGAGGACTTGGACATTTTGTGCAGCTAAATCAATGGCGGAGCAGCAGTGTATAACTGTACGAAGCGCTGAAGGTTCATGAATTAAAATGCCTGCCTGTCCAGCTTTATCATTTTTTAAAATTTGTTTTCTATTGATTAGCTGACTATAGTGTAGCCTGAGCATCAGTATAATGCAGTGTTGCATTATTTCATGCTCCATCATGTGCACCGTGGGAGATGTAAAACGTTAACTATTAATAAGAGAGAACACTCATGAGGTATAGTATAATAAAAGGTACACCTGCTTACTCGCTTTAGTAGTGTGCTTGGGTTTAGTCTATTAAACATAATAAACTGTTCAGCAGCTTCATCATGCAGTATGAGTGAATTGTATGACTGTTTTGCCAGAACAGTTTCGTTTTACAACAGATATACTTTCCAGAGATTGTTAACCTAGTTGAATATTTCATAATCCATTTAGATATATTATCGGGCTTGCATCCAGAACTTGCAAGGCTGCAAAAAATGTAAAATATGTATATATGTTAAATACTTAATACAGCAACTGTACTGGACTGTCAGAAGTCCCAGCTATAACTGTTTAGGTTAAGAGTCAAGAGACAATAATACTATTATATATTTTTAAATGTAACAGCTGACATTTATTTTAAGTAAATCATGCATTCACCCATTCCATTCCATTTTCCTCCGCTTATCCGGGTCCGGGTTGCGGTCCGGCGATTTCTTCCAGCTCCGCCGGGATGATACCAAGGCCTTCGCAGGCCAGCTGTGACACATGCTGGCCTGGATGGATAGCGGGAAACAGACAAAGAAGCAAGATACAGAACAGAAAAAAGAGTTTATGTCAATGACTGTGATTGGACTCAAAGTAGAGGATTTGGGGGAAGGGTTAGGGGAAGAGTATGGACCACCATGTAGTCACAGACTGTGAGAGCATCCATTTCATCGACTGTTTCTGTAGTGCTGGATGTGTCAGATAGTCAACTGGTGCAAGAATAGTTGAGATGTAGAACCTGGGGATGGACAGGGAGCGGTTGAATATGGTCATTACTATAGTATTATTCCTATTGTAATGATATTTAAATAGCAAAGACAGAAACAATGGTGATCCATCCATCCATCCATTTTCTATAGCACTTATCCTCATTTGGGTTGTTGATATGCTGGAGCCTATTCCAGCTGACTTTGGGCGGGAGGCGGGGTACACTCTGGACTGGTCGCCAGTCAATCACAGGGCAGACAAACAAACATTTACACTCACATTCACACTCTAATGGACAATTTAGAGTCGCCCATTAACCCAACATGCATGTTTTTGGAATGTGGGAGGAAACCGGAGTACCCGGAGAAAACCCACGCACGCACAGGGAGAACATGCAAACTGCACACAGAGATGCCCAACTGAGAACCCTAAACTTCCTGACTGTGAGGCCAACATGCTACCCACTCATACACCGTGCGGCCCAACAATGGTGTTAACAGTAATATTAATATTAATAAGTATCAAATTAAAAGATGCTGGAAACAGACCACTCATGCATGCTTGTGTACGTCATTAGGTGTGCCGGTGCTAGTTCCCCCTGGGTGTGCCATGCTGGCCCCACGCTCCGGGGGGCACAGAGGGCCCAGCCTAACTCACCTTGGCCCCCCCAGCCCTCAAGAGTGCAGCCCCAACCCTTTCAAGTCTAACTCCTAAGTTCCCAAAGCGTGGTATGTTTAACCCAAGGGGTACACCAATTGTCATAGGGGTACGTGAATAAAAATGAAAAACAATTGGCGGTGAACACTCACTATTACCAGTGCACCTGAACGCTTCACAGTGCAAGGAGAATGGAGCAGAAAGAAGAAAGATCATCAAGTTGGTCATTGTTCTGCGTCCATTATAAGAACTAATGCTGTATGTAAGTTTGATTATTTTTTTGTTTATTAAGAGTGTTTCATCTTATATTGTTGTTTCAATCGGTGAAAACCTGTCACTGTGAGTAAGTCATGTTTTGTGGCTTTTTTGTCTTTATGGAGACTGCTTTATCATGATTGTTAAACTTTTCCCTTCAATTTGGTAACACATTATTATTCAGATTTAAATCACAATCATCTTAAAAAATTGAAGCTCAAATTCAACCCAGTCAAACAGAAAGATGCCAACATCAGACTGGAAAAAAATACATAGGACAATTACTTATTTATCACTGCTCATGTGAAACTTTATCAAAATGTGACCATGCAAGATACACATTTTAATCTAAGTCAATTCAAAACAGCAACAAGCATCATTGAGACACACTGAAAAGCTGCGAGGTTCACAAGCCATTGATTGGGGCCACAGAAAACAATACTACGTTGACATGAGATGACTCCCACACTAGCTTTAAGCAAGCCTCTCTTTGTTCCAGGAGCTTATTTTTGAGTTACAGTATATGTGACACTACAGTGTACAGCTCTGCTCTTTATTGGTGGCATTACTGCTGATGTCATGCACCGAGATGGCGTGCAGCAAGCTGGACAGAACATCGATAAATTCATTACGTAATTGACTGTCCTGTGTAGGACGTACTCATTTGTCAAACTGCATTTATTGCATTGCAAGTAGGAGGGAGTGCAGGTACTTTCTTGATCTATTTTCCGGTATGGCTCTGCAGTTCAAGTAAATGCCACCAAACAGATGCGTGATAGAAAGTTTGCATCTGCAGTATTGTTCACCATTTCTCTATTGTTCCCAATGAGCCACACATTAACATGTTAACAAAGAGTTCTGTTGAATTTTGGCAGGGATTGACTGCAACAAGAGGATAGCACATAGTGTGGCTAGCTGCCAAATGTGACTAATAGTTTTGACCCCTGATGCAAAAGAGCCCAACAGATATTGGTCAAAGCAAAGTACAAGTGTCTGGAGACATTATGTATGTACCTTGAAAACAAGGTAAACAGTATAAACATACATTCACTCAATCTTTCTGTGTCTGCGTTCCGGTTTATCCATGTTGTGTTCTGCTAGATTGCGTCAAAGGGAGCGCATGCGTAAAATAAAGCCTTGTTAAAACACAGTCATACAGGTATATTTTGGATATCTGAAAAATACTACAAAGCGTTAAACCAAAAACAGTCATTTCAAGTCAATTATCTCAAGTCCGAGTTAAGTCTAAAGTCCAGAACATCAAGTCAAAGCCAAGTCGAGTCTTTTTGGAACATTTGTCAAGCAAGTCACAAGTTCTAAAAATTGTGACTCGAGTCTCCCATCCCTGCTAAATACAGTGGAATCTCAGTTTTTGTCATTAATCCATTGGAAAGGGTGAGGGAAAAAGTTCCAATACATACATAATACAGATCCAATTAATTTGTTTCAGACATACAAAAACATTGACACACATTGTCAGAGAATAATTATAGTTTTTCATGGAGAAAACAAAGCAAAATAAGTAAAAATAATAAATATAAAGGATACATTTACATTTTAACATCACTTTTACATTTGATTATATAAGACTGTTGGTGAACAAGACGATGAGTAAAGGGAAAGAAAGGGGTCGGAAGAGCCACGTAGGCGCTTTTTCACTCTAGTCCATTCAAGAATGGATGGTCAGAGCTGTGTACTTGCTCACTTGAACTTTCTTGTAAACTACAGCAGCAGGTACAATCATCACTCACACTGGCCTGGCTCCCTTTCTGTAATGTGTCTCGTTTGAACCGTCCCCTCTGCACGCTACCTTCCTACTTGAATTAATTACTGCTTCTCACTTTCTTTCTGGGACTTGGAACATTTTTGCAGCCATATTTAACTAAAAAAACATTTCTCTAATATGCCATCCTATTGAAGAACTCATTAGCATACGGCACTGTCTTTATTAGAGGAAGGAAGGAGACAGATATAAGTTGTTCATCGTTCGGTGTGCAAACCACCCACACATACAAAATAAAGACGATTAAAGGATTCCCTGGACAGAATCAGTATATTGTGTCTGAACTCTAAAAGAACCACTATCCATTCAGAAACCAGTGTTACCAACATGTAGATGCTTTGGTTGGGGCACTAGATTCCATTGACAAGTTTGTTAGGCACACTGTTTGGCTGTACAAAAACCGAGACAGTGTAGGGGTTGCATAATCAAGACATATTTTTAGGAATAATTTTGTCAAAAATTGAAACAAACAAAAATATGAGTTTCAAATGTCAATGTGCAAAATACAGTCAAAGAAATTAACAGGTCAATTAACAGGTCTCAGTCCAGGGTGCTCCCCGCCTATCGCCCAAAGTCAGCTGGGATAGGCTCCAGCATACCTGTGACCCTAATGAGGATAAGCAGCACAGAAAATTCATGGATGGAATTAGCAGGTCTATTATGGCAAATAAAAAGTAATACAAGTAAAGAAAGACATTTGTCACGATCGGTGTCTTATTCGTGACAGTTGTTCAAGTTTCCTGTTTTTTCTTGCCTCCTTTGAGTTGTCTCCCTAGTTTAATTACACACACCCGCCTCTCGTTACTGTCTTGCTATTTAAGTTCAGGTGTGTGCACTGTTAGTTGTCGGTTCATTGTTACTTTTTCCCTCATCGTTGCTTGGCTCCTGCTTCGCAGCAATATCATTAAAGATTCATTAAAGATATGCATCAAAATCAAATCTAAAAAGTTGAACAATTTTAATGATAACAGATGATGAAAATGTTTGCACTAATGGAAGCGCAAGCCGATTGTTGCTGCGTATTTACATTTTTCATCATTTGCTTGTGGAAACATTTTTATGAAGCTTAAACAAAAACAAGACTTAAAAAAAAAATCCCCAACATCCAAAATCCCTATGTGAGACACATGTCTTTTTCTCTGAACTTCCTTTTTGTACTCACATAAAATGAAAGTCAAGTTATAATATAAATACGTTTTTTTATTATGCTTTATATTGTATATTATTATTAGTCTCATTCAGAGACCTGTCCATATTCTTTACAAGTCTAACCTACACTGTCTCATTGTTTGCTTTGATTGTTTGCCACAAATAAATAATATCATGGTTTGAAAAGACCAAGCTGTAATTCTAAGCTTAGTTAACACACACGCACACACACGCACACGCACGCACACGCACACGCACGCACACGCACGCACACGCACGCACACACACACACACACACACACACAAAACATAAGAAACTAGAGCTAGAAACTAGACTTATATCTTTTCCCTTTGTCCTTATTTTTCCAGGGAGTGTTGTTTACCTGGGGATGATGCTGGGCGCATTCTTTTGGGGAGGAATGTCTGACAAAGTGGGCCGGAGACAGTGCCTCCTCATTTGCATGTCCACCAACGGCTTCTTTGCCTTCCTGTCATCTTTTGTTCAAGGATACGGCTTCTTCCTCGTTTGCCGCCTTTTCGCTGGGTTCGGGTAAGTCTGCTGAGAATGGAGGTCACAGGGGGCTAAACCGTCAGTCAAAATGATTAGTGAAAGTCAAGTCAGGCGTGTGTCCATCTTGTGTTTACTTCACAAATACACTATCTTTGTGTCAAAACAAAGACATTTGTTTCAGCTGCCATCCTCCTAATACTCATTTTGTTGACGCTGAGCTCGAATTGTTTTCATATAATCATCAAGCCTCATTCATTCTCCATGCAAAGCACACGGACAGTTTAAAATGCCACAGATGCTTTTCACAGAGATGCTTCTTTTCTTGCTGTTGTAATGCATGGCCATATAAATCATTATTATTAAGAAAATAGACTCAATGGCTACAACACTGGGTACATCTGTACAATCTAATTGGAATCAATACAGTCTGCATTAAGAAAGATTATAATTCTCACTAGATTGGTACTATCAGTACACAGTTATTAATGTAACTTTATTTCTGTCCTTGTACGTCGCAAAGGAATCATTTTCTGATTCTACTTACAAATATTATGAATAATAGTTTCATAAGGTAAATTAATCAATATTTTCTTCTTCAAATTGGCCATACCTAATTACTTGTGCCCTGTGTGTAGTAATTATGTAGTAATTTATTTGGTCCTCATGTTATTGCGGTCTAACAGTTTTTTTTTTTTTAGGTAATGCAGTGTTTGTAGTTTAGATTAATTACAAAAGGCTGCCACTGCAACCTTTATGTCACAACACGTTAGAAGGGATTGTGTATGTGTCATGTTGTGCTGTCATCAACGTCCAGACTGCCAATCCAAAAAGCCAATGGGAATGTGTTAAAGCTTAGTTATTTAATTAAGAAACATAAACCTATCAACAAAAAGAATAACCTGGAAAAAACGTCTAAAAGCACATGCTGCAACTACAGTACATATATGTGTATGCCTAATTTACACATTTCTTTGCTTTTTGCAGGATAGGGGGAGCTGTACCCATCGTTTTCTCCTTCTTTGCGGAGGTGTTATCCAGGGAGAAAAGAGGTGAACACCTCAGCTGGTTGTGTATGTTTTGGATGATTGGTGAGATCTACGCTTCGGCCATGGCCTGGGCCATTATCCCTCACTATGGTGAGTGTAGCATCTGTATCACACCTGCTTGGATCATTGAAATGGAGAAAGAATATTGATTTTAAGTGCAGTGTGTTAAGAAACAAATGCAGCGTTAATGTGAGCCTCAAAAGCGTCAAACTAGACTGATGCTTGACTACGGGATAGTGTAGTACACATGTGTGTTTCCCTGCAGAATCAATCACCTAAGAGCATCAATTTGCTCCTGCAAGGAGACAGAGGTTAACACTATGCGTGGATGTCTTAGAGCAGACACTGAGAGAGTGGACGTTTTATTATTGCATTGTATTTCATACCACCCGCTAAGACATTAAATACGGGAATGATCTTTCTAATTTCATTTTCTCCATATTTCCTTCTTCCCTACTTTTTTCAACCCGTGTTCAACCCATCTCATCTTTCCTGTTTTGTTGGCTCTGTCTAACGCTGTCCTTCCTTTTATTACCTCCCTGCTCTCCCTGCCTCTCTCTCCACTCTCCATCTTGGCAAAGTGTTCTTCTTGATCAAGCGTAATTAGCTTTTTCTCCTTGCTTGACCAGGACAAAGCTTATGCTCAGAGTGATTTATGACCAGACCATCCTTTGGCCTACTGATTACGTCACTGACTCTGATTGTGTGTGTGTGTTTCTTCACTCAGTGACCTCATACCAGCCAATTACATCTCTGATGTCATGACGTCATACAAATTAATGCTATCTATCTATCTTATAATTTATTTGGTTTATCTTCCATCCATCCATCCATCCATTGACTGTTTAATTCCTTAATTCATCAACTCTTTCATCCATATCCATCTACCAACATTGATCATACTTTCATCCAGCATCTCTCTCTCGATATCTATCTATTTTTGTAGTTGTAATAGTAGCAGTAGTGGCAGTGTCACAGTGCTGTGCGGGTCCACCATCCGTAGTCAATTATGTACATGATCCCCTGTAATGAGATTTCCAATAGGGTGAGTAAAACACAAATCCTGGGGGAAAGGAAGCTAAGCTCCATTTTTGTAGGCAATCAGTGGTTAACAATAGCTTCCTTTTGTCTATTTCCTCTCTAGCATTCACTTTCTGCACATAGAAAGGAATATGAAGGAATAAAAAGGGCCAATTTACTTAAAGTCAATGTATGTAGTGAAACACAATGCTGTAAAACGACAAAAAGATCCATTCCCAAATGACGCTATATTGTTTCAAGTGAAAGATCAATGAGGTAAACTGTAAACAGTATAAATTTACTGTATATTACTAGGAGCCTATATTTGTTATTTTTTGTTAAGATGTTTCCCAAAATTTTGAAAACCAAACTTTGCCATTAAAAATGATAATATACTCTGACATTAATCCTCGGAAAGTATTTCCTGGCATAAACATCAGCGTTAACTCCCACGCTCCCTGACTGCCGCCACCTACGCCTGGTAATGGATAATGGCACTGCTTCCTGTGGAGAAACATTTCCATGAGCCATGATCTGTTGAGAGACGTGGGAGGTCACGACTGGCACTGCAGCGTTTTTCCTCACCAACTAAAGTCAGTGACAGAACAAATACTGTCTGAATTGTTATTGTGTGTGTGTCGTGACTCATCTTTTATACACAATTCACTCACTAAACCCCAAAAGATTATCTTTAAATTAGTGTCAAGTAATGTCATATGTGGGCAGCGTGTGTTCTCTAATTGTTTGTAAATGTAACAAAATAATATAACATTTTGAGAGGGTGTAAGAAAGAATATTATAGTCAATTACATTATTGTTATATCAGAGCAACATGGGGCATCTTAAACAGTATCATCATGAATGGTAATAAGAAAGTAGATTACCCAAAAATTATGATTATAATTATGAGGCCTCGGGGAAGACCCAAATGACGTTGGAGAGACTATGTCTTCTTTGCTTAGGCTGCTGCCCGACCTCAGATAAGCGGAAGAAATAACTACAAGTACACTTCACTCGCTAATCGTGCTACAAAAAAGATCAGTTAATATAATCCATAATGCAGGTTATAAGAAAACACAACCCCTTTATTTCTAAAACCACAATCATTAAAATTTGCTCATGTAGTAATTTTAACATAAAATGCAGTTACCATTACCATTATTATATAGTTGCACTATTATCTTGCATTGGACCTTATTACAATGTGCAGATATAACTAATAAACTCTCCAGTAGATGTATGTGGGAGTGAAACAATATATTTATTTGAACATATTAATAATTATGTATTATTTAAACTTGTTCTATGCAATTTTTGATTTATGGTTCAAAATCAAACGTACATCATCCTTTTACTATGCCGCTTATGTGTCTCCCCCTACTTGTGTGTGTGTGTGTGTTACAATGATTAATGAGAGGAGATAACTGCTCCGGGACCAGGATCAGGTGCAGTAAGATTTAACTTATCCAAACCACTCAATTCTTTTCCTACACATTCAATTAACTCATCACAGTGCATTTCGCTCAGCTCCCTCAGCAAAGGCATTCATCTCTAATGTTACACATTAATCTACGTTGAGTTCACATTTCATTTTTGGCCCCTGGTGCTTGCAACGATGTTAACACATAACATGCAGTTTCTCATATTACATCATTTTGTGATGGTACACAATATCAGTGCCCTTTATTTTCATGTTCAGTGTTCCCCTGGGATTTTTTGAAGCTGTAGTGGTGGGCTGCATTGGACTGCTGCTGCTGCTGCACGTGCTATTTTTATGACGTATTTATTTACAGGTTGTGTAAATAACTTTTGTCTGTGTTGGACCATTGTCATTGTTACTGATTGTTATTTGTTATTTGATTGCTGGTCCTTTGTGGATTCTTGCAGCTGCAGTTTTACCTGCATTAGAGTCTGCATCTTTCGCATCCTGGGGTCGTCACCACAATGCCAAAGCCAAGATGTGTTATGCCAAAGTGTTTATTATTGTGGTTTTAGAACTGCACTGTATAAATACCAATATGTGCATTTTTTTCTCACATATACAAAACACAGCAAATACACACTATAGAAAAATAATGGCAAAAAAACAGACTGCCTCTTTCCTGCAGCAAATGGAATATTTAGATTAAAATGTGTTTTATTCTGTGCATTAATGCAAAGGGAGTACATACCTCCAACCTTCATACAGACGCTATACATTATTAAATGAAGTGTGACATAACCTTGAGGCCACAAATGTAATTGTATGTATGCAGTAGATTGGTGAGTGGCGGAATTTTGTGATTTCTTCTCTTTTAATGTGTCATTGAGAAATGTTTTGAACCATGCATAACTTGAAGGACACAATTATAGTAGTCAAAGTAAGTAGTAGTCACCAATATCTGTGAAGCTATGAAACTGCTATCCATCTGAACCTGACTGGCACTTCTGTTGTTTGCAGGATGGAGTTTCAGCATGGGCTCAGCGTACCAGTTCCACAGTTGGAGGGTGTTTGTGGTCGTCTGTGCCCTGCCTTGTGTGTGTGCTGTCGTTGCACTTACCTTCATGCCTGAAAGCCCTAGATTTTACCTTGAGGTAATTTTTTTGGTTGGACATACTGTATATACTTGGGTTTGAAATTGTTGCTCACTGCAAGTTTTTCTGCATTTGCAGTATATTGCATTATTTTCACAGTGTCAGCATTTATAGTGAAATACGTTTATTAGTGTATTACTATAGGCTTCACACAAAATGATTATCTAATTTGTTTCGGGTCTAATGGTTGTCCTTTCCAAAATATGTCAGCATCATTTCATTGTATACGCGATCACATGCACAATAGTCTGTTTAATTGTCAAAATAAGTCAATAATATACTGTAATACAATGGATATCACACATGAATCTCTCGGAATATTAGAGAAATTGATTATTTCACAGTCAGGTGCAACTAGAACACATGCTTTGATGTGAGACGATGAGAATCTTTGCCTAGGCAGACAGCAGCGTGTACTGTAGAAACCCAGGAAGGCGAGGACAGTTTCCAGGAGAGGGAAGGTGAGGGCAGCGACCAGTGAAGAAGTGTCAGTTGTGAAGCTCCGGCTTTATTTACCGCACTGTATGCTACATATAATTGTCCTAGTTTTTTGTTTATGTGGTTATATTACAGTATGTTGTGCCTAACACATTTCCCACTACTCTGATGCATGGAAATTATTTTATGTTGATGTCAATCCTCCAATGTTATTGTTACCATTTTTTCAGTTTTGTTTTCTTTTACACAGACCAAACATGACTACAATAACCATTGTCATTGAAGGACTGGGCTTGAAGGACTGACAGATGCATTTCAGTGGTCCTCGGTCATTGTGACAAAACATCCATAGATTTTCACTTGCAGTGCTTACATAACGGCAAAAGGATGATGCATTTTGGAGCTGTGGGGGATACTTTATTAATCTCCGAGAGAAATTAACGTCTCCAGGGGAAATTGTAAAACTGTAAGACTGTTTGGCCAAATGATCTTAGAGTTTTGAGAATGTAGTTTCTGTGTCAACAATTGTATCAAACCATTGGAGAAAATATGTTTATTATTGTGCTTGAACTGTATAATTTTAAGAGCTGTTTCAGATGTTTCGTGCCACATGTCTCTATATAAGCTAACACAGTTTGTGCATGTGTGCCTACTGTAACGTCATGGCACAGTCTACTCAATTGTACAAGGCAAACTGTTGCTGCTGCTAAGTAGGCTGTTGATGATCCAACAAATATGTTTTTTTCTATCTTCTTCACCTGCTGTCAGGTGGGGAAGCATGACGAAGCCTGGATGATCCTCAAACAAATTCACGACACTAATATGAGAGCACGTGGGCAGCCCGAAAAAGTCTTCAGCGTGAGTTTTTTCTCTCTGCTGCTTTGCCTTTGCTTTCTTGATGCTTGAAAAGAAGCAAAGAGGCTTATTTCCTTGCTTCTACTAGGACACATTTTAACACACTCTGGCTCCCTTAGCGGGATCACATCTGCATGATGATGTTTCTTAAAGCTGTTCTCTGTCATTCAGGCTTATTTGCAGCTTGAACTGCTTGTTAAATAGTTTGTGCATTGATGATGTGATCTTCAGCGTTATTACTTTCATGTTGCATTGGGGAGAATAAGGAATCATCACAATTACTGTATTATTTGTCAGCTATAAAACTCCAGAGAACAGATCAGACATTCTAAAAATAATTTGCTAAAAAAAAGTTTATCTAGATTTAATTTTACTCTGGCTCCAAGGGCACAGTAATAAGATCCTCCACTGGTGGGGTTGCATTTTGTACTTGGGCTTTCAGTGGGGACTTAAACAGGCCAATCATCTGTCTTAATACCACCGCTGTCTGATGGGTTGTCACAATTATACAAACCATCAATAATATACAAACACGCAATATAACAATGTGTGGAATTCCAGAATGCAAAATGAATACTTTAATTACTAAAACAAGAAACCCAGTAAAACCTTTAGCTTCGAATACATCACCACTAAACAGTTCCAAACTAGAAACCTCTTCACTGCATCACCATCATCATCAAGTTCAAAATAATTATTTATCAAATAAAACTCTGGAATACTTACAGTGGAAGTGGCAAACCATTACCCAGGCTAACTTATATATAAAAATAAACTCACTTATTTGTTCAATAAAATACAGTAAAAATGGCCATATTTCACACATAGTTACAAAATGTGATTAATGTTAAGCGGTGGGTTTTTTGGCACTGTACTCTCGCATTTGAAGGGTTTTGCTGGGATTCACTCCCAATAAAGAGGCTTTGTTTCTTTTGCCATTTTTATTCTTGGAGGTGAAAAACCTTAAACCACACAAAACTAACCAGTGTTAATACACAAGTTTAAATTTACAATAAATAACAATTAGACAACCTTCATCAATATGTCAGTTTTACAATTAATATTTTTAGCACTAAACTGCATATTCAAATTTAGCATTAACACAATTTTACATGTATTCTTTAGCTACTACTTAACCACGCACTTTGATAAAATAAAACTCTCCCGGAGCCCGCAAGAGAAACCCCCCACAATCCACATTTACATAGCTCCCGTGAACGCGCCGCCAAAGCCGGCGACACACAGAGCGCACGAAGTGGTGGGACAACAGGCCTCTTACCGGGAGTCTCCTTCAACTTGTTTGGTGAGTGTTTATATCCGTGCAGCTACACCGCTTCTTTTTTCCTCCCATGCCGTTCTCCTCTGCTCTTTCTCCGCTCTCTGAGCGCCACGCGGACATGTACTGACACTCTACTTCCCCGTGTTAATTAGTGGCAGAATACACCTGGCGCTCCTCCGCACGTACGTCGGAACGTCTTGACGCACGTCCTGTCTCGCCGCAACACCTCCCACTCAACCTTTTTTTCCCAAACCACATCACCTACAGAAACGTTCCTCTCTGTGGTATGCCACTTAGATCTAATGAAAAGATTTGGACCGGCCAGCTGAGACCAGGCTTACCAAAAAATGTTGACCAGCGTTTGGATCTCCTGAAGGCGCTTAAGGATAGTTAAGGATAGTTAGCAAAATCAAAGCATTTAAAATCGCCATCTCGAGACGCTCGTTCCAGAAGAAGTGTGTTTGGGGTCACATACTCAATTCAGTCTTCCTGACTCTGGACTCTTGCATCGATAGGCCGCTCATTTGCTAGGTTTGCTGCCAACTGAAGTGCGGTGAGGAACTCACTGAAAGTAAGGTTTGCTGACTTGCCCAGATTCAGAAACGCTCTCTTCATGACCCGTACAGCAGCTTCAGCGGCTCCATTCCGATGTGGTGAATCAGCAGGGAGCACTTTCCACACCCACTTTGTTCCATTTTTTACAGCGTACTAATTGAGAGCTTCCGTCTCTTGGCTTTGCAGCAAGGCATAAAGATCCTCCAGTACAGGTTTTAAACCAATGAAGTTGGTTCCAGGGTCTGACCAAACTTTACAGGGGTGACCTCTGACTGCGACAAATCTTTGGTAGGCCATTAGAAAGCTCTCTGAGGATAAGCTGTTGACCAGTTCTACAACAGAAGACGACTCCCCAAACCTTCATAGACACTCTTCTCTTGACATAGTCTCTCACAAGGTACGGTCCAAACAAGTCCACTGAGGTAAACTGAAATGGCAATGCAGGCCTTGATCTTTCCACAGGGCGATCACCCATCACTTGCTGGCATACTCGAGGCTTTGCGTTTCTACAGAAGATGCATTGGTTGACCGCTGTTTGAGCCAGCCTCCTCCCTTGCACAACCCAAGCCTTTTGCCGCATTCTTAGCAGGGTACCAGCAACACCTTCATGCCCTTCCTGATGACATTGACGTGCCAGAAGAGTTCCCAGCCAGGTATCAAACGGGAGTAGTGGAACGCCCAAACAATCCTCTTTGAAGTGCCGTATCCTTCCTCCGCACATCACCGAGCCGCTAGCCCCGTTCTTGTACACAACCAACCGGTTTGTTGTAGTGCTGGGGAAGGTCACTCCTTCCTGAGCTGCTCGACAGAGATCCCTGAAGGCATTATCTCTCTCGGTCACGGTGATAACACCGGCCCACTGGACTGCCTCCCACTTTGGTTTCTGCCTGGCTTTAACATGTAGGAACTTTTTTGCAGCCCTCCAGATCAGCGCTATTGACTTTAGCAACCTTGTTAGGCTACTGAACCTTTTGATGTCCACCAGTTCCTCTACTGAAGCCCCGGTAGGTGGTCTGTGCAGATCCATCAAGATCGAAGAGGAACTCAGCTCGGCCTCTCCCTTTGCTCCATTTCGAATTATATTTTCTCTTGCTTCAACAGCAACATCTTCGGCGGATTTTACTGCTTCACCTTTGCGTCCTGAAGGGCTCTTCTCACCAGAATAGTTCCCTTCTGCTTGACAGGTGTCACAAGGCCAAGGGGATCGTACAACCCAGAAATTTGACTCAGGAGCTCTCTGCGAGTGAGTGGATTTGGTGCATGTAGCCAAACTTCATTCCTCGAGAGGTTTTTTCCCAACCTCATCTTCTTCCTTTTAGAAAAGTTCACCACAACCATTAGGCAAAGCTTATCTCAGGGTCATAGACAAGACCCAATGCTTTATTGTCCTCCTCGGACAGTTGGTTTGGGAGGATCATAGTTGAGGGTCCATTCTTTTTCCCATCTTTAGATTCTGGCTTCCCACTTGAATAGACCCACCGCTTCATGCGAAATCCACCGGCCTCCACGATTGGCTCAACATGTTATTTCCTTGAGTTGCCCCAGGTCATTGTGCAAAGTGAGGATATCGTCCACATAAGTGTTTTGTTTCAAGACGCGGCGTTCTTCTTGAAGTTGGTTAAACTTTGGCAGATTTGCCGTTTCACGCATGGCGACCTGCACAATGCAGCCTGCTGGTTTGTCGCCAATGTTGACCCTGGTAATTGCGTATTCCTGAACATCCTCATCCTCAGAGTCTCTCCAAAGGAAGCGATGAAGATGCATTTCTCGGTCCTCAAGCTAGACTGAATTATACATCTTCTTGATGTCCCCAAGCGCTGCAAATACACCTTCCCGAAACCGTAATAGAACAGCTCCGATATTGTTGAGGACATCAGGACCTTTAATGATGAGATCATTGAGGCTATGGCCCCTGAACTTTTGGCTACTGTTCCAAACCAGTCCAACAGGCGTAGTAACTGAGTGAGGGTTTGGAGCGATGAGATGGCTAATGTACCACACTGGTCCGGCCCAGCTTTCCAGCACTTCCTTTGAAAGCTTGACTGCAGCTTTCCGCTCAACCATATCGTGGACTTGTGCTTTATAGGCTACCTTCCAGTCCAGCTCCTTTGCCAAATGCTTCTCAGTCCTCAGAAGTGTTGCTTCCACAGCCCTCCTTTTGTTGGGCAATGTTGCTGGATCCTCCACCCAGGGGTACTTTGCGTGCCAGTGTGGATCCTTACTGTGATGATCTCCACTTACATACGTCAATCCATTCCTTATTTGCTCCAGCTCCCGCTCCTCAGAAAGGGTCATCTCTTTCCCTCCTGGTTGGCAGTTTCCGCATCGACATTCCGCATCGACCTAGGCTCGCAGGCAGCCCCAATACTGTCCCACCTCCACCAGTCCATAAAATCTCGGCTGGCAGCTGATGTGGTGGCCAAGGTGGCTTGTGGGTAGAAAGAGTTCTCTTTACCAAAGACTTCTCTGTACTCGGCAGCTGCAGTCCGCATGGAGCGCGCAAAATGTGTCCTATAGCCATGTGCTTTGACAGTAACCTCCTCAAGAAAATCGGGGTGCGTTCCACCAACTGTTTACCCAAGGGGACCATCCCACAAAACAAGGTCTCCAACAGAACGCACTTTTTGGAGGACAGGTTGGCCTTCCTTATGACTAATGAGGAGCTGACTTTTTGTGGGTCAAACTAGTTCATGGAGGGGCACATCGGGAAATATTCTTTGCAGTTTCTTGGGAGATACACGTCGATTCACGTCTGCAATAGTCTCCAGCCCATAACAAACAAGCTGATGAGATCTCAGGGTACCTCTCTGTGTTGCAACCCGGATCTTGAGGAGGTATCTTTTTGTCTCGACGGTTACCTGCATACCGCCAACCCCATGAACTATAAGAGTCACGTCCTCGCTCCTTAGGTTAAGTTCACCAGCAGCTTTGTGAGTGATGTAGTTAGTGTCAAACACCAAGTCTATTAGGGCCCCAATTTTATACCCGGCATTTGCAGTGACCTCCAAGATCATCATCAAAACTGGGAACTCTTGGAGACCATTTTCTGCCAATAGACTGCGCTCTGGCACAAATGAGCTGAATGATTTTGAGGTCACGTTGCAAAAGACATTCCGACATTGGTGGGCTAACTCTGGGGGCAGCTTAGTCAGGAATTCTTCTTGGGCCTCCGTATACCTCTTCTCTCCACCTTTTACTGGACAAGGCTTCAACTTTTTCGGTTCTCCTTCCTTGCTTCCAGGCTTGGGGCAGAGGTAATAGTGATGAACTGGGCTTAGAGCAACCTTACACCCCTCATTTTTGCACAAAAATGAAGTTTTGCACTCATCATCATTGTGCACCCCCAAACATTTCCCACAAGCACCAAGCCTCCTCACTGCCTCATTTTTATCAGCCACCTTAAGCGATTTGAACTTCTTGCAGTAAAACAATTTCTTCCTGTAGCCACTCTCCCCACAAACAACACAAGCTGCTTGGGAGTTAAGCGATTTGGTGGCCTTTGTCCGAGCATGCTTTTGAAGATTCTTCGCCTCCCTCCTACCTGGGTCATGTTCTCTTAATTGCTGCAACTGCTCGTAAATCTTCTCTTGACCCCTCAAGAATTCAAGCAACTTGTCAAACCTTTCCTCTGGTGATGCAGTTTCTTCCCCATCCGAGACATAAAGCAGCCACTCCTGTTTTAAATTGTCAGGCAGCTTACTCTCCAGGGACTTTGTGACGAGTGGGTTTCTCAGGGCTCCTGTATTTCTCAGCTCTCTGAGATCCTGCAAAGCCTTTTCAAGCACTTGTATCAACTCCACAATTTTCCGAGGTTGGTGACTTTGACTAGTGGCAGAGCCAATAGTTCTTCGATAATTTCCAAGGCGATTGCAGTTTTATTTCCAAAGCGGTTCTCCAGAACGCGAAAGACTTAATTTGCGGTACCATAGGTTGACAAGCGAAGGTCCTTTGCCACCTTTTCCTCCAGGCTCTCCAAGAGCTGGAACTTCCTTACCTCCTTGGACCCGGTAGGTTCACCCTGCTTTTGGAGTGCCTCCCGATCTCTTTTACAGGAGTAGAAGTTCCGCTTGTTTCCATCAAACCTTGGGAGTGCTGTAGGTCTCAGCTTTATGGCAGGTGGCTGGAAACATGGGGCTTCCTCTGACAACCCCTCCATTTTTGCTTGTATCAGAGTCGCCTTCCCAGACACCAACTTAGGGAAGCTGGCCTCCAACTCCCTCATCCGCTGCTGTAGGTTCGTTCGCTTGGTGTCTGGAGTCCAGCGGTTCCATTTTCGGATGGATTCTTTTGCTGCTTTAACCAGACCTTTGAAGTGGTTAAGCACGAAGTAATCAATTCCAAATTCAAACCGGGTTGAGGGGATGACAGGCGCTTGCACTCCTTCTCAGCTGCTTCCAATGCTAGGGTGAGCTCAGAATGACCAAAATTGTTCTATAGAGCCCTTTGAATAAACCCTTCAGCTTCCTCAAGCCTCGGTTCACATTCACTGATTGTTCTTTCAATGTCTGCTTTCATATCCTCCTTAGAAGTGGTCCCCCCTCCTTCCATCATTTTAAAATAAGCAGCTTCCACCTGTTCGTTTGTCTCCATCACCTTATCAGCCTCCGATGAAATCTTATTGAAGGCTTCCATTAGTTCCTCTGCAGACATTTTCTGACACGACATCTCTATAGAGTTTACCAGTCAAGAAAACCTTTGTTTTGCAGTTGTCCTCTCTTTCTTTAGCTGCTCGATAGCTTTCGAATCAGCCATTTTGTCTTTTAATTAAACTTCAGGTTCCACATAAATATTTGGGCTGGAGTATTTGGCTTTACGTTGGGGTGTTTAGGCTGGAGCTTTAGGTTGGAGTATTTAGGCTGGAGCTTTAGGCCTGGGATATCTCGTCAGGGGAGCAGCTTTTTTAACCAGCTCGATGCGGTTTTTCACTGTTAAGCGGTGGGTTTTTTGGCACTCCGCTCTCGCATTTGAAGGGTTTTGTTGGGATTCACTCCCAATAAAGAGGTTTTGTTTCTTTTGCCATTTTTATTCTTGGAGGTGAAAAACCTTAAACCACACAAAACCACCAGTGTTAATACACAAGTTTAAAAATACAATAAATAACAATTAGACAACCTTTATCAATATGTCAGTTTTACAATTCATATTTTTAGCACTAAACTGCATATTCAAATTTAGCATTAACACAATTTTACATGTATTCTTTAGGTACTATTTAACCACGCACTTTGATAAAATAAAACTCTCCCGGAGCCCGCAAGAGAAATCCCCCACAATCCACATTTACGTAGCTCCCGTGAACGCGCCGCCAGAGCCGGCGACAGACACGAAGCGGTGGGACAACAGGCCTCTTACCGGGAGTCTCCTTCAACTTGTTGAGTGTTTATATCCGTGCAGCTACACCGCTTCTTTTTTTCCTCCCAAGCCGTTCTCCTCTGCTCTTTCTCCGCTCTCTGAGCGCCACGCGGACATGTACTGACACTCTACTTCCCCGTGTTAATTAGTGGGAGAATACACCTGGCGCTCCTCGGCACGTACGTCGGAACGTCTTGACGCACGTCCTGTCTCGCCGCAACAATTAATTATGATAAATTCATTTGAAAACTGTAATTAATCTGATTAAAAATTGCAATAGTTTGACAGCCCATAAAATATAATGTTATATAATAATTTACACATTAATTTTGAATCGTGGGCCGCACGGTGGGTGAGTGGTTAGCACATTGGCCACACAGTCAGGAGATCTGGAAGACCTGGGTTCAAATCTCCGTTGGGCATCTCTGTGTGGAGTTTGCATGTTTTCCCCGTGTGTGCGTGGGTTTTCTCCGGGTACTCCGGTTTCCTCCCACATTCCAAAAACATGCATGTTAGCTTAATTGGTGACTCTAAATTGTCCATAGGTATGAATGTGAGTGTGAATGTTTGTTTGTCTAAATGTGCCCTGCGATTGACTGGCGACCAGTCCAGGGTGTACCCCGCCTCTTGCCCAAAGTTTGCTGGGATAGACTCCAGCATCCCCGTGACCCTAATGAGGATAAGCGGTACAGAAAATGAATTAATTAATTAATTAATTTTGAATCGTGATAAGATGGAAATAAGATGGATATATGCAATCATCACAATTTTAAATATTACCCAATCTCCACCAGATCTAGGGGAATCTGGACCAGCAGCAAAGGTTACACAGGCTAGAGAGCACTGTGTAGCCAAGAAAATTACTGTGAACAATTAAGAGAGGTCCAAAATTAGCGTCATCTCATGCCTGAGCTCCTTTATAAATGAATCAGGGCATATGCGTATTCTTAGTCATATTTAACAGTATTTATCTGCTTAAAAGAAATTAAATAACCCCCCAAAAATACATGTCGCCAAAACATCTACACGGGATGTAGAAGCCCGACAAATCTTCACAAAAGGTCTTAATGACACGTTAATGTACATTCATAACAAGTTATAAAACTTGCTGATACACACAAAATGGCTCCCACGCGTTACAGTCCCAAACATGGCTTCCCACATAAAGTATAAGTAAAATAGTAGTTAGTAATGTTCAATTGTTACCAAAAATTGTTGGGTGTGTGCGGTGCCTGTTTGATTTACTATTCCACGTGTAGCGTGTCCAGCCTAGTACATAAACGCGAGACTGTCGCTCACTGTCATGATTTACTTTCACAGGTGAACCGGATAAAGATCCCAAAGCAGCTGGATGAATTGGTTGAAATGGAGCCAGAGTCCGGGAATCCAGTTTCCAAAGCTATCTTCCAAATGAAGGCTGAAATCCATGGGGTGTGTTTTTCCTCTCACCTGTTTCTTTTCAACGCTCCAATAAAGTCCAGAGTATTTTGTCGGTGACATGCCTCCATACACTACCACAATGCATTTGAAACAAAACAATCAGCATGTGATTGAAGCAAAGACTTTCAGCTTGGCCTTTCAGGTGACTTGCCAACCCGCTCTGGCGGTGCTTTATCGATCAACCGGCTCATTCGATTAACCCGGACGTCGTGCAGATTGCAATTTGGGTCAACGGGCTTTGCAGCCGCACTCTTCGTGTGGCTGGGTTGTCGTGAGCTCCATCTGCCTCTCTGGCATCAAACATTGGACTCTTCCCGGTGCGATCTCGACCTGAGAGCTTTGCTAGTGTCGTGCCAGGCATTGTGCTAGCATTAGTCCCACAGAGCATGTCGCTGCAGTACTCCATCTTGGCCCTGCGTGGACTAAACCACCACCGCCGCCGCCCACTCTGCGCTACCTCTCTCCATCAACTCGGACTATTCTGTAGCTACCGTCCTACACATTGTAGCTCTGGTCGCATGTTTTCCTACCACATCGCATCTGCAAACGCTATCCCATCTCTTTGGCCACAGACTCGCCTCCTTCCGGATTTAGTCATCACAACAAACAACACGTGAATTGGACAAATCTCCGTCACTCAGGTCATCTCAAACTGTCCCTCCTCAACATCCGCTCAGTCAGTAACAAGGCCGCCATCCTAAATGAATATATCACAAATGCTAAACTGGATTTCCTCTGTCTGACCGACATCTGGCACAAACCCCTGGACTACTTCTCCATAAATCAGACAGAAAACCCCCGTCCTGTAGGATTGGGTGATGGTACAGCAGTCATCTATAAAAAAGAACATTAAAATCACTCCCATTTTTCTGTTCAAAATTCACTTATTTGAATACATCCATCCATCCATCCATTTTCCTCCGCTTATCCTGGTCTGGGTCGCGGGGGCAGCAGCTTCAGTAGGGAAGTCCAGACTTCCCGGTCCCCAGCGACCTCTTCCAGCTCCATCGGGAGGACACCAAGGCGTTCCCAGGCCAGCTGTGAGACATAGTCCCTCCAGCGTGTCCTAGGTCTTCCCGGGGGCCTTCTCCCGACCGGGCATGCCCGAAACACCTCACCAGGGAGGCGCCCGGGAGGCATCCGGACTAGATGCCCGAGCCACCTCAACTGGCTCCTCTCGATGTGAAGGAGCAGCGGCTCTACTCTGAGCTCCTCCCGGATGGCCGAGCTCCTCACCCTATCTCTTAGGGTGAGTCCAGCCACCCTACGAAGGAAACTCATTTCCGCCGCTTGTATCCGCGATCTCATTCTTTCGGTCATGACCCATAACTCATGACCATAGGTGAGGGTGGGAACGTAGATCGATCGGTAAACAGAGAGCTTTGCCTTCCGGCTCAGCTCTCTCTTCACCACGACGGTCCGGTACAGCGACCGCATTACTGCAGATGCTGCACCGATCCGTCTGTCGATCTCACGCTCCAACCTTCCCTCACTCGTGAACAAGAACCCGAGATACTTGAACTCCTCCACCTGAGGCAAGACCTCACTCCCAACCCGGAGGGTACAGTCCACCCGTTTCCGACTGAGAACCATGGCCTCGGATTTGGAGGTGCTGAGTCTCATCCCAGAAGCTTCACACTCAGCTGCAAACCGCTCCAGTAAACGCTGAAGGTCGCAGCCTGTTGAGGCCATAAGGACCACATCATCTGCAAATAGCAGAGATGAGATCCTAAGATCACCAAACTAGACTCCCTCAACTCCTTGACTGCGCCTAGAAATTCTGTCCATAAAGATTATGAACAGAATCCGTGACAAAGGGCAGCCTTGGCGGAGGCCAACGTTCACCGGAAACAAGCTCGACTTACTGCTGGCAATGCAAAATTTGAATACATTGCGTTCAAATTGTCTGTCACCAACAAGCCGCACAGAAATCCGCACGAAAGAGTGCATGTTTATACTGCTCCGAAAGTACAGGGGGGGAGTATATCAAGAACACACGTCTACCGCAGTACTAAACTAGAGTGGTAGAAGTTTATTATTGTTTGCTTAACTTGGAACACAGCCACATTTGCACGTCTACTTCTTGAAGAAGACGAATTGTGTTGTATATATTTGCTGCTGCAATAGAAAAGGAAGAGAAGGTGGTCCACTCGTCCTTTCAATAGGAGGAGGCGAGATGCAAAGCACGAGCAGCTCGGGATGACTTTAGTTCCTACCAACACAGGACTGCTTTTGATTTGGAAATAAAACCAGAAAAACTTTTTAATGCACATCAAATACTTTAAATATATACTGTACAGTATATGCAAATACGAATCACTTGTGTCAGTGTTTTTAATGCCGAAAATACTGTCAGTGTACGGGGCATTTTGTATTTCACATCATCCCTTCTATCCTCTCGGAGCTTTCTCAGCGAGTTGGACACATCTTGGCTATCTCGGTGGTCCCTGCACGACAAGTCATATAAATGACGGTATTGCTGTACTTCAGCTGCAACAATCTCCTGCTTGTCTGCCATTTTTGTTTTCTTTTCCGTCTGCGTAGTTACAAAAATGTGGAAATGTGTGGAGTGGACATTTTCCACATGAAAAGGGTTGCTCGAGGGCGAGTGGGTGCAAAAATGGCGTCATTCGTGTATAAGTATAAAACAGGTTTAAGTCAAACCCTTCTTTCCTTTCTAATTTAACGGACTTCCTTACCCAATTTCAGAATTGACAGCATCAACTCCAAACCTGCTACTGGATTCCTGAACCTTCAGCTGCTTCTCCATCACTCAGCAAGTTAATTTCCCCACACACACCAAAGGGCATATCCTGGATCTGGTCTGCTCCCCCCGTATCACAATCCACAAACTCTCCAGCCCTACCTTACACGTATCGGACCACTTGGCCATCGCTAACCTAAACATTCCACTTACTGTTCCCAAAACAAAACGTGAAAAAACTTTCAGAAATCTCAAATCCATCGACCGTCCTATTTTTTCCTCACTTCTCTCCACTAAACTGGGTACATCCCCTTTGGGGAGCACTCTGAACTGATCATCTATCACAACAACACCCTCTCCTCCTGTCTCGATGACCTGGCTCCTAAAAAAACAAACAAAATGGTCTTTTTCACCCATCTGCACCCTGGTACACCCCTGAGCTTCACAATATGAAATCCTGTAAGCTCCAGCTTGAGAGGCTATACAAAAAATCTGGTCTCAATGTTCATCTTCAAGCCTACACAGACTTTATACAGCAATACGAAAATGCTTTAAATACAGCCCAGACAAATTACTACTGCCATCTCATTAAATTTGGTTCCAACAATCCCAAATCTATTTTTTCAACATTTAACACACTTCTAAAGTCTCTAAAGCTGGCAGCTATCACCCCAACACCTAAAAAAACCTGGTCTTGATCCTGACAATCTCGCAAATATCCAACCTCCCCTTCCTGTCCAAAATTCTCGAGCGTGTCATAGCTGCACAAATTCAAACTCAACTCCAACAGCTTGTTTGAACCATTCCTGTCCGGCTTCCGTCCTAAAGCCAGCACTGAAACAACTCTTCTTAAAATCACTAATGATCTTCTTCTCTCCTCTGACTCCGGCCATCTCAGCATCCTCATCCTCCTGGACCTCACTGCCGCTTTTGACATCATCAACCATTCTATTCTCCTGTCTCCTGTCAAGACCAGTCTCAATATCAGTGACTCCACCCTGTTCTGGCTTGAGTCATACCTTACAAATCGACAACGGTTTGTTCATATCAACTGCTGATCCACCTCCATAGCCCCTTTATCACAGGGTGTTCCCCAAGGTTCTTTGCTTGGTCCTCTTCTTTTTTGTAACATTATCTGTTGTCATGGCCTCAGTTTTCACAGTTATACTGACTACAGTATATTTCTCTACCACCTCCATTGACTCAAATGTCCACTCCACCTTCACCAACTGCCTAACTGACATCAAAACCTGGATTAAACTCAACTTTCTCAGACTAATAGTGACAAAAGAGACATAATGATCAGTGGTCCCGCTCAGGACTTCTGCCTAACTGACTTCTCTTGGCAACATCACCCTTACGTAACCGTAACCTTGGCATTCTCACTTTTTCATTTGAACCACATGTGAAACAAATAACAATAATAAAAATGTTATTGTAAAATTATAGACTGATTGCAGTACATCCAAAACTCTGCTGCCCACCACCTCCCTTCCACCCGCTCCTGTGATCACATTTCCCCTGTCCTACAAAACCTTCACTGGCTTCCTGTCCCTCAACGCATACATTATAAGGTCCTCTTGGTCACCTTTAAAGCTCTCCACAATCTGGCTCCTCCATACCTCACAGACCTGCTCCATCGAGACAATCCTTCATGTTCTCTTTGCTCCTTTGACTCCAACCTCCTGATGTTCCCCTGCAGGACCAAGCTCTGAACCTGGGAGGACAGAGCTTTTGCCATCGCCGTCCCCACTTTCTGGAATCATTCTCTCTTCTCTGTATAATTTTAGTATCTGCTGCTTTGTCTTGTTTTGCTTTGCTTTTAGCCCTGTTTTGTAAAACGTTAATGTGCTTCTTGCTTTGTTTTTAGCCGGGTACTGTTTTTTTCTTTCATTGTAAAGCGTCTTTGAGTACCTTGAAAAGCATACAAATAAAATGTATTATTGTTATTATTTATTGATTACGTTCTATGTAGAATAAGTTAACTTTCTAGGGCTTAGTAGTGTTTGGACGAAAAAACCTTATTTGGATTATTTGCTGTTCGCCATGGACCAAATACTTCTGTAGCTTCAGTGTCTGCTTCAGTGTCCAACATTAGATTTTTGATTGGATTACACACTCTTGCCTCTTGTCTCTCTTCAGATCTATGTGAATCTCATGAAGTGTTTCAACTACCCGATGCGAGAAAACATGATGCGACTCGCCATAGTGTGGTTCACGCTGTCATTCGGGTGAGCACTGTGTATGTCATTTGCGCTGTAGAAGAAACAAGTGCAATTTCCCGGGTCGGATAATAGCACCAGGCTTGTGGAAACATTGCATTTCTGCCATTTTGAGCTCGCTGCTCTGACAAGATGCATGGTGCCACAATCTTGGGATCAATATTTGCCAGTTGAAACAGAGACAGTACTGAATTGAAGGCTGTCAGGGAATAAAATATGCTGAAACTGGGAGTGTCTTTCTACTGTATATATCCTGTTGGTTGCAGGTATTATGGTCTGTCTGTTTGGTTTCCTGATGTCATCAAACACCTCCAGGCAGATGAATATGCGTCCAAAGTCCAAATGCACAACAACGAACGCACTGAAGACTTCACCTTCAACTTCACACTGGAGAACCAGATACACAAAAATGGCCTTTTTATCAATGATCGGTAGGTGATTTTAAAATGGACAACATGCAGTTATGCAAAATTCTTGTGCCTCCACTGATATTGTTATTTGATTATACCTTCTCAGCAATCATTTTGATTAACACATAATTTACCTGTTATCTCTTGTTTTCTGACTATGTTCTAATTAAAAAAAAATAATCATCATATCATGGCAATACCAGATTGAATGGTGGTCTAGAACTGTGACACAAAGACACAAAAAGCAACACAATGTCCCATACTGTAACTCCTCAGATTCACCAGCATGAAGCTGAAATCAGTCACCTTTATCGACTCAACCTTTCGTCACTGCTACTTTGATGATGTCACATCGGTGGGTTCCTATTTCCATAACTGCACTTTCATTGATGTGTTCTTCTTTAACACAGGTGAGATGATTCTCTCTATTCATGGTCTCTGAGTGAAACAGTGGTTTATTAACTGGAATGGGTTGTATTGTTTGGACAGACATTGATGACTCCAAGCTGATTGATGGCACCGAGGTGGTCAACGGCACGTTCACACACAACAAAACAGGATGCCAGATGACTTTTGATGATGATTACAGCGCCTACTGGGTTTACTTCATCAATTTCTTGGGAACCTTGGCAGTTTTGCCTGGGAACATCGTGTCCGCTCTTCTCATGGATAAAACGGGCCGTCTGTCTATGTTAGGTAGGACTACTAGTCACTATTAGTGTTCATGTTACATGCTGTTAGACATTCATCAGAGAAAATGAGGAAGACAAGTGATTTACTCAATTGACAATTCATCAACTTGTAGCACAATGAGCCTCCCGCTGATTAATGTATTTTCTAAAGCATATATTGTTGTTTTCTGATCACTCCAAATTGTTTACTCTCTCATCTTAACTGTAAATCTATTTATTTTGCTTGCGTTCGGAAAATTGTTTGGAAAAATTTTATTTTTCTCAAGTTGCTATGCCCGCCTTACACTTTGTAAACTCCTGCCTTTGCACTTGACTCACCTGGGCTTTGTGCTTTTGCCCACTAGGTGGTTCTATGGTGCTGTCTGGCATCAGCTGTTTCTTCTTGTGGTTTGGTACCAGTGAGTCTATGATGATTTTCATGCTGTGCCTTTACAACGGCCTAAGTATCTCTGCCTGGAACTCCCTGGACGTGGTCACAACTGAATCCTTCCCAACTGCCAGAAGGTGAGGAGGTCAACCTGCACGAGCCCTATTAAAATTTCTGGCATAGAGTACATATGTCGGGATCAGAAGTCTGATCTTATTCAGTATTTGTTAGTGATGTGCGAATATCAA
The DNA here is from genome assembly GCA_024372805.1 of Oostethus manadensis. Taxonomy (NCBI): domain Eukaryota; kingdom Metazoa; phylum Chordata; class Actinopteri; order Syngnathiformes; family Syngnathidae; genus Oostethus; species Oostethus manadensis. The sequence goes on along the minus strand of QODF01000078.1, from coordinate 4,494,645 downwards.
TACCTCTAATACCAGATCTTTATGCTCTTGGTTTTCATTTTTACTAGGGGTGTCCTGACATTTTCACGTCCAATACATCGATATTCCAGCCACAAATGTCGGCCAATACCAATATTGATCCAATATCAACAAGAATCATACATACTTATATACTTGAAATAATATTATATAGTAGAACCTCGAGATACAAAATGTATTCGTTCAGAAAGGCTTTGTGTCTTGGAACTTTTGTTTCATGCAACAAGGTTTACATATACTGTAAATGGTGTAATTCTTTCCAGCCCCCTTCAAACCAGTGTAAATATTGTAGCCACCTGAAAAAAATGTTTATTAATGACAGCATAATCATTTACATGTGCATGAATGTTAAAACAATGAGAAAATAACAAAAGCGATGAAAAATAATAATAAATGTTGTTATGAAAAATTACACTTTTCCTTTCGGGTCGAGTGAGATGAGCTTCATAGTGGAGGAGGAGGCGGCGAACAGAGTTTTGACAGATGGCAGAAATATTACATAAGTGTACATACTGTAGCTCAATTTAAATGAATACAGTACATGACATACTAAAATTAACACTATAATTTTTTTAAATTATAGTTTTAACAATAGCTCCCTTTACGCTGAGCAAAGGGACGCCGTGATTGACCAGGAGGAAGAAAACAATGGGAGATAACCAATGGGAGGGCAGCTTCTTCTTCGGGTTTATGGCGGTTGGTATCCATTGCTTTGGTCCATTACGGCCCCAGGGGAGGGTAACTTGTACGTTGGTAATGTACATTCATAATAAGCTACAGTTACAGCTGTCGGGCATTGAATATTTTTTTCTTAAATGGTACAAAAATTATTACGAAGCCCGTTTCGCATTTGGAATTTTTCGTATAAAGAGGTTTTTGTAAGTTGTGGTACCACAGTACTTACTTATTTTGTAGTGTGAAATATTTAAAAAATACGACTCATACATACTTTTAGGACTTATTTTGTAGTGTGGAATGTTAAAAAAGACAATCTAGCGATATTACTCAAACATCAACAATAGGTATGAAAAACTCACCCATTTACTTTACTGTGCACGTGGTGTATAGTTTCATTCACAATTTAGTGGCAGCTAGGCGTAATATAGTGAGGTTCGAGGTGCTCAAAGAAACCTGACATTACTCACCACTGACAGAGGCTCACTCTTTCCTGTAAAAGCGAATGATTTTTTGCCATCTTGTGGAGGTTTTCCATCTGATGCTGAGTCATATGCGCGATGAGCTTAGTCATATTAAAATTCCCCAGTTTTGTACCACCACTGGAAAGTTTTGCTCTCAGGTGTTTTCTACACAAGAATGATGACGCCACTCACCCACCACCACATCGTCCCCGTCACATGACTAGAAGTAAGAAGAAGAAGTAAGCAACATAATATCTGACTATTTCGACAGACATGACTCACCTCAGTCGACATTCTCCTGATATTTTCTTGTCTTGTACTCCATAAGTAAATCCACTTATTGTAAGTCTAGATAAGCCTTGGAAAGCGGAAGGCAATGGACTTATGGGCATGCATTTTTTGTTATTCTATGTAGTAGTACTATTTAGTGTCATGTGGTTTCTTCTGCGTGTCTGTTTACAGTGCCACATGTAGGTGAGCCTTGTGTATTACATTATTTTCACTCAGTTATCCGTTTCCATCTGGATGTAACCATATACTGCTAATCCGGCATAGTATGGATGTCTTTTTTTCAACTGGCCAAAAAAATTCCAAGAACATGTCCGTGTGGACAGGGCCTTATGAGAAACAGCAAGCCAAATTGTGTCAACTTTTCAGTTGTTCCGATTTAATGTGTGTCAATTCCCTTGACTGTTTTTGTTCAGTTAAAGGCAAATGTGAAAGGTGAGGATGTTATCAACGTAGCTGTACTCTGCCAGAACACTGTGCTCCTCATCCATGTGGGAGAAACTGTTCAACTTTGCAATCTCCAATGTTAACCCTTGTGATGGCATCCTCTCCATTGTCTTCATCTTGGTTGCCTTTCCAGATTAATCTGTGAAGATGCAACTCTAGGTCCTCCGAACACACTGGTTGTACATTTTCCTGATATCTCCCAAAGCTGCATATACTCCTGTTCTAAAACACTTCGGGCGTCAGTTTCCTTCAGTAGGATATCAGTCATACTTATTCTGCCAAACTTTTGATTGCTGTTACGGTTTTGACTGCTGCTATACAAGTCGCACGGTGGTTGCCACTGAGTGAGGATTCAGGGCTATCAGGTGACTGACATACCATGCTGGGCCCTTCCGGGTTCTTAAAAGTTTTGTCACCAATTCTTGTAGTGGCTTTCTGTTCAATCATCTCATGGATTTGTGTTTTATATGCTTGTTTCTGAAGGTCACAGCCTAATGAAGCCAGTGTTTACTGGAGCAGTTGACAGCTGAGTGTGAAGCTTCCGGGATGAGACTCAGCACCTCCAAATCCGAGGCCATGGTTCTTAGTCGGAAACAAGTGGATTGTACCCTCTGGGTTGGGAATGAAATCTTGCCACAGGTGGAGGAGTTCAAGTATCTTGGGGTCTTGTTCACGAGTGAGGGAAGGGTGGAGCGTAAAGTCGACAGACGGATCGATGGATTGTCTGTAGTAATGCGGTTGCTGTCCTGGATTGTCGTGGTGAAGAGAGAGCTGAGCCGGAAGGCCGATCAATCTATGTTCCCACTGTCATCTATGGTCATGACCGGAAGAACGAGATTGCGGATACAAGGGTGGGAATGAGTTTCCTCCGTAGGGTGGCTGGACCCACCCTAGGACATGGGGTGAGGAGCTCAGCCATCTGGGAGGAGCTCAGAGTAGAGAGCCGCTGCTCCTTCACATAGAGAGCAGTCAGTTGAGGTGGCTCGGGCATCTAGTAGGAATGCCTCCTGGACGCCTCCCTGGTGAGGTTTTTCGGGCATGCCCAGCCGGGAGAAGGCCCCGGGGAAGGCCTAGAATACACTGGAGGAATTATGTCTCACAGCTGGCCAGGGAACTCCTCGGCATCCTCCCGGTGAAGCTCGTAGAGGCGGCCGGAGACCGGGAAGTGTAGACTTCCCTACTGAGGCTGCTGCCCCGGACCCGGATCCGGATAGGCGGAAGAAAATGGAATGGAATGGAATGCTTGTTTCTATTCTGGTTCTTTGTTTAGTTGCTTTTCTGTTCCCAGGACTGTTGCTTTCAATGCATTCTTTTTGTCCTGCAGGGTAGTTGGGTCTTCAATCCACATACTGTATATTTTGCATCCCAGTGTGGTGTTGATGCATGTTGGTCTCCTTTGACATAGCTGAGGCCCTCCTTGATCACAAGTTATCTTTCTTCTACTAAAGTAATTTTCTTCCCTCATTGTTGGCAATTGCCAGAGCGACATCTTACACACTCGCAAGCTGCACCAATACTATCACATTCCCAGCATTTAAAAATTTTTTGGTGCATGTTGAACTTTGTCAATGCTTCCAACTTGTTCTTTATAATTGACGGGCAAAGCGAAGTACATTTCAGAACAGACGTCGGGAACCGGCAAATCCGGGTATGTGCCGCCCACTATTTTGCCTAACAGACACTCCCACAAAACAAGATGTTTACTGATGGTCCTCACTGACCGTGGAGCCAAGAAGCCTATGCTGTGACCAGTCAGCTATTTGATTTCTTTGGGGCTTCTCTGATATTCCAGTCAAATGTTTTACTTTAAGAACTTTAATAATTCTTGGGGTCCAAGAGTATTTTGAACTTTAGCAATTTTGTAATGGCCATAGCACTGAAGTGCTTACATTCTTATTCCTTTGGAAGTCTTGATTTTCAGTTCGAGGGCATATTTCTTTGTTTTATTTATGTTTGGGACGATGCCTCTGACTCCATGCATGGAGATTACATTGTTGCCTTTTATTCTGATGTGATGTAGTTTGTATCTGACTGAAAATTGACTTCAAAAAGTCCCAAGTTTCTTGCCTTTATTTGACATGACTTGTTTGTGAAAGCCTTCTTGATTCTTGGTACCCTCGAGTAACAAGAACTTTCTGGCCTGCTCCTGTCCCTTCAGGCGACAAGCCTGACAAGAGTTTCACTGGTGAGGGTGCTGGCTCTCTCTTTTCTTCCCTCACTGTCATTTTCCTTTCTTGGACAGAGGAAGTAATGTTGGTCCGTTGTGCATTCCCTGGTGTTACAGAGGTACGTTTTATGGCAGCGTTCTTTTTCATCGTGCATTTTAGACAGTTCGCAGGTCCCTAGATTTGTCACCGCTGCTCTTTCCATGCAGTCAAAGTTCTCTGAGCTTCCTACAGAGGAAGATTCTGTCTTGATGTCGACCTCCCTGGCACATGATGCGAATGCTTCCGGTGTCGTCTGTTGAGGTTGATTTTTTGGTAAAAACGTGCTTCTTCTCAAAAGCTTAGTCCAGTTTCTTCAGGCAATTGTTCAATTTCCTTGTGGGTTCTCTCTTTTTTTCTCAGGAACGAAACCAATTTGCTGAAGTAGTTGGAAGGAGAAACATCATTGCTGGGATTGTCTACCAGCGTTAGCCATTCATTCTGGAGGAAAAAGGGGATTTTACTTTCCACTGATAGTACAATGAGTTCCGCCAAAACCATAATCTTCTTGTTCTAAATCTGCCAGAGCTTTTTCAACTTTCCTGATGAGTTCAATAACGTGCCGTGGGTTGTTCACTCTAACGGAAGGTAATGGCTGCAGTTGCCTGAAGATTTCATCGACAGTAGATGCCTTGTTTGCATATTTGTTTCCCAGGACAATGCCAATCCCATTGCCAGAGCTGTAAACATGTTAGTCTTGCGTCTTTTCTTATCTTATCTATGCTGTCAATCAGTTTACCTTTCATGACTGACCCATATGGATTTGCATTGATTCTCAATCTTTCTTCTAACTGTTATACTGTCTGTTGGAACCACTGAACATCGATAGACAAGCTGCTTTAATCTTTACGACCTGAGCTGGGATTGGTCCGAGGTTGCACTTGCACTGACCTTTCTTCCGCAGCTAACGCTCCCATTGTTTGCGAATATTGGGTTATTTTATAATCCAGTTCACTTTTAATTTCTCTTGATGGTCCTTGCTCCTAGTTCTTTCATCTCATCATCATCATCATCGTCATCTTCTGCATCACATATTTGATGAATACAATTACAGTCACGTGTTGCTTATTGTTTTACAATGTACTGTATTTTCAAATAAGTCTAACTAGATCAAACAATGAAAGGAAAATAAATACAATTTGAGGTAGTGCAAAATAACACTGTGGGCCACTGTGGGTAACCTATGTAAATATATGTGGCCAATACAGTATGTCGCTTCCTGGTGATCCCAACAATAGTAAGAACATGGTAACAACGTGGTAACAACGTAGTAAGCTGTGAAAAAAACCTTGCCATGATCCTTTCATTCATTCATTCATTCATTTTCTATACTGCTTATCTTCATAAATTGCAATAAATAGAGTGGCCTAATAGTATGATTTTTCCATTACTGTTCATGTGTATGTGGAGAAAGAAGAAAATGATAAAGAAATGGTAATCATACTGAAGCACATGTAGAAATGTCAAAATATTTTTAACTCACTTATTTACTCCAACAAAGTGAAAATCAAGCATTTGTATATACAGTAAAACATAATAATAAATAAATAAATAACTAAGCATTTTTTACATATAAAATTTTTACAATTGAGATATAAATAAACAGTGCCCTGCTGCGTGTTTTTCTTTATAAATTGAAACAGAACAAGTGATACTTTATTTTAAAATACAATTTGTTTAAAAAAAAAACACTTTAATTTTTACCCCCTCCAGGAGAATAACCCATATCTGTGTGGGTCAATAAGAGGGTGACGTTAATCTTGTTGTTTGGTGTTGTTTGGGTAGGTTTGGCATGTGTGTATAAGCAATATATCAGCATATTTGCAATATACCAGGTTCATAATGGATTTTTATCTACATTTAGAAGAGGTCTCCAAAGAATGTCCGATGAGTCATTGATTCGGCAACCATTTCATTCCATTCCATTCCATTTTCTTCCGCTTATCCGTGTCCGGGTCGCGGGGGCGAGCAGTCTCAGTAGGGAAGTCTAGACTTACCGGGTCTCCGGCGACCTCTTCCAGCTCAACCGGGAGGACACCAAGACGTTCCCAGGCCAGCTGCGAGACATAGTCCCTCCAGCGTGTCCTAGGTCTTCACCGGGGCCTTCTCCCGGCTGGGCATGCCCGAAACACCTCACCAGGGAGGCGCCTGGGAGGCATCAAGCCATCGAGATGCCCGAGCCACCTCAACTGGCTCCTCTCAATGTGAAGGAGCAGCGGCTCTACTCTGAGCTCCTCTCAGATGGCCAAGCTCCTCATCCTATCTCTCAGGGTGAGTCCAGCCACCCAACAGAGGAAACTCATTTCCGCCGCTTGTATCTGGGATCTTGCTCTTTTGGTCATGACCCATAACTCATAACCATAGGTGAGGGTGGGAACGTAGCTCGATCGGTAAACAGAGAGCTTTGCCTTCCGGCTCAGCTCTCTCTTCACCACGACGGTCCGGTACAGTGACCGCATTACTGCTGACGCTGCACCGATCCATCTGTCGACCTCACGCTCCAACCTTCCCTCACTTGTAAACAAGACCCCGATATACTTGAACTCTTCCACCTGAGGCAAGACTTCACTCCCAACCCGGAGGGTACAGTCTACCCGTTTCCGACTGAGAACCATGGCCTCGGATTTGGTGGTGCTGAGTCTCATCCCAGAAGCTTCCCACTCAGCTGCAAACTTCTCCAGTAAACCCTGAAGGTCACAGCCTGATGAGGCCATAAGTACCACATCGTCTACAAATAGCAGAGACGAGATCCTAAGGTCACCAAGCTGGACTCCCTCAACGCCTTGATTGCGCCTAGAAATTATGTCCATGAAGATTATGAACAGAATCGGTGACAAAGGGCAGCCTTGGCGGAGGCCAAAGTTCATCGGAAACAAGCTTGACTTACTGCTGGCAATGCGAACCAGGCTCCTGCTTCGATTGTACAAGGACCTCATGGCGCGTAGTAGCGGGCCATCAATCCCGTACTCCCGGAGCACCCCCACAGGACACCACGAGGGACACGGTCGAATGCCTTTTCCAAGTCTACAAAGCACATGTAGACTGGTCGGGCATACTCCCACATACCCTTCAGTACCCTTGCAAGGGTGTAGAGCTGGTCCAGTGTTCCGCGACCGGGATGAAAACCACATTGCAAGAGGTACTGTTCCCGACTTCCATGCAATGTTGTAGAGGCGTGTCAACCAACACAGTCCCCCAACATCTTCCACAGAGCCCTGAGGAATTCTGGGCGAAATTCGTCTACCCCCGAAGCCTTGCCATTGGGGAGTGTTTTAACTACACCAATTACCCCAGCCACGGTGATAGAACTGTCCACGTACGTATCCTCAGACTCTGCTTCCTCTACGGAAGGTATGTCAGTGGGATTGAAAAGGGCCTCAATGTATTCCTTCCACAGACCAATTATATCCTCAGTCGAGGTCAGCAAGCCCCCGTCCGCACTGTAAACAGTGTGAACTGAGGGCTGCTTCCCCTTTCTGAGGTGTCGGACGGTTTGCCAGAACCTCTTCGAAGCCGACCGAAAGTCGTGCTCCATTGCCTCACCGAACTCCTCCCACACCCGAGTTTTTGCCTCCATAACCGCCAAAGCCGTGTGCCGCTTGGCCTGCCGGTACCTGTCAGCTGCTTCAGTAGTCCCACAAGCCATCCATGCTTGATAGAACTCCTTCTTCAGCTTGACAGCAGCCCTAACCCCCGGTGTCCACCATCGGGTTCGGCACTTTCCACCACGACTGGCACGGAATACGGCCCATTCGGACTCAATATCCCGGTCCTTCCTCGAGATGCAGGCGAAGCTCTGCCGGAGATGAGAGTTGAAGACTCGACGAACGGGAGACTCTGCCAGACGTTCCCAGCACACCCTCACTACGCGTTTGGGTCTACCAGGTCTGTCCGGCATCCCTACCCCACCATCTAATCCAACTCATCACCAAGTGGTGGTCAGTTAACAGCTCAGCCCCTCTCTTCACCTGCGTCCCCAGAACATGCGGACGCAGGTCTGATGATACGACCACAAAATCGATCATAGACCTGCAAACTAGGGTGTCCTGGTGCCAAGTGCACTTATGGACATCCTTATGTTCGAACATGGTGTTTGTTATGGACAAACTGTGATTCGCACAGAAGTCCAGCAACAACACACCACACAGGTTCAGATCAGGGAGGCCGTTCCTCCCAACCACGCTCCTCCAAATCACACTGTCATTGCCCACATGGGCGTAGAAATCTCCCAGTAGAACTATGGAGTCCCCAGCTGGGGTGCTCCCCAGAACCCCTCTGATAGACTCCAAGAAGGCTGGATACTCAATTCGGCGCGTACGCACAAACCACAGTCAGGACCCTTTCTCCAGCCCTAAGGCGTAGAGAAATAACCCTCTCGTTCACTGGGGATGACTCCAGCACAGAGGCACCAAGGCGGGGGGGTATTAGAAGCCCACACCAGCTGCCTCTCCCCTGCGGCAACTCCAGAGGAGAACAAGGTCCAGCCCCTCTCAAGGAATTTGGTTCCAGAGGCCAAACTGTGGGTTGAGGTGAGTCAGACTATATCTAGTCAGAATGTCTCCGCCTTTTCCACAAGCTCGGGTTCCTTCCCCACCAGAGAAGTGACATTACATGTCCCAAGAACCAGATTTGGCCGCCGAAGACCAGGTCGCCCAGACACCGCCCTCGACCACTGCCCAAATCGCACTGCACCGCACCCTTATGCTTGCCCCTGCAAGTGGTGGGTCTGCGGGGGGGAGTTCCCATGTTCCTGATTCGGGCTAGGCCCGGCCAGGCCCCACGGGTGAAGACCTGGCTACCAGGCGCTTGCCTGTATGCCCCTCCCCCAGGCCTGGCTCCAGGGTGAGGCCCTGGTATTCTACGTCCGGGCGAGGTGCGGTCACTCCTCTTGTTATTCTTCGTTAGGGTTTTGTGAATCACTCTTAGTCTGGCCCGTCACCTAGAACATGTTTGCCTTGGGAGACCCTACCAGGGGCATAAAGCCCCCGACAACATAGCTCCTAGGATCACTCGGGCACTCAAACCCCTCCACCACGATAAGGTGGTGATTCACGGAGGAGTGATTGGGCCACATGGGAACAAAACATTGGAATTAACCAGGTAGCGTAAATGTAGCCTAACCTCCTCTCAAACTGCTTGCATGCCTTCAATTTAAATCCAAATTGGCTTACTAATAAATGTGATCAAATTTTATTTGTTTTTGTTAATTTTGCAGCTTTTAGGTGCAATGTTGAATGTCTTCAAACCTCAGTTAATATTTGCTATTGATTTTTCATTGTCAGTCACAAAATGGCTTGTGTAAGTGATGATTAAATTATTGTGTCCCTTACACATTAACCATTCCCCCTTACTGACTTTGTGAGTTTATAAGTTAAAGGAAAACAGCAATTTTTAAAATTTTTCCTGTCATCTACAGTCCTTACGCGAGACATGAACGCATATTTCCAGTCATTCAAAAAACACAAATACACCTGAAAAGATGCAGGTAATTAAAGCATGTAATGGGACACAGTTATACCGCCTACAAAGCTCACTATTAAAACACCTCCAAAAACCAACAACGTTTTATTATTTTACACACATGTTGTAACCATGTAGTAACAGGTACATTCATGATAACGTGTAATACTTTATTTTGCCGTACTTTGGTCATTTTAAGCATTACTGGAATACCTTCATGGGTGCATTGATTTCACATAGCAACATAGAAACGAACACCTACAAAAAGCATTCATTTTTCCAAACTCCAAAATATAAACACAGCACCAGTGGCGGCAACTCTCCAACATGTAGTGTTACATGTAGTGGCATTGTGAGCACGGCGTTGACACTCTAGCCGGCTAGTAGTTGTTTGGTGTGCTGTGGCGAAGCGTCACTACACCGGTAACGCAGGCTCTTCGGCTTAATAACAATGAGGATGTAGCTTGGGAAATATATGGGTCACATTATATTAAGTAAATGGGGTGTTGTAGGCAGTTTTTGAGGGTGTTCAAAAGGTTTTATAGGCAAACAGGTGTGTCCCGTTACGTGCAATCTTAGTTGCCGCCGTTGCCTCTTCATCTGTTTTTGTATCTTTACAAAGCACAGAAAATGGAAAGACATGTGTTCATGTCTCACATAAAGATTGGGATAATGGGCAAAAATTGAAAAAAAAAGGGCAGTTTTTCTTCAAAGGTGATTCAGGAAATTCTGTCTCTTTCATTCACGGCGTTTGTTTTTAAATATTTTGTCCACAGAGGAACAGGCTTTGGATTCTGCAATGCATTGTGTAAGATGGCTGCAGTCTTGGGCAACCTGATTTTTGGTTCTCTGGTTGGCATCACAAAGGCGATCCCCATCCTAATGGCGTCCTCGGTGCTGGTGACAGGAGGTCTGGTGAGCCTTCGCTTGCCTGATACCAGGGCCAATGTCCTCATGTAACACCAGCAGTACAACCTAAAGGAAGACAAGAGAGCACTGAGAAAGGAAAGCAAACGGCTTGGATCATACATATCTGAAGTGTAATAATCATTTATTAGCTTCAAATCACCTTAATCACACCGGTCAGCAGTACAAGATCTCTTGCAAGTTAATATACTGTAAGTGTGCATGTCTTGTGGGGAAGTTTTACAAAACATGGAAGGTTGCACATGTTTCCTATAAAACGCTGTTTCATTACATTCAAGGTGAGATTCCAGCTGATTCCAGCAGCATCCAGCATCTTCTGTGGCGTTAACACATCGCTTAAACTCCAAGCTTTTAATATTAATAGTCTTATTAAAAGAAGCCAGATGGGGAGAAAAGTGCAAAACAAGCTGTAATGAGCTCAGCCAGCCTGCTGTGCAATAACGGAGGGAATAGATGATCACACAGAGCGGACACACAACACAGATGCACGGCAGCTGGTTTTCCCACCGATACACAACATGTTGCAGATGGTCAGACAGGGCGCAGACAGGTGCGACACAAAAAACAGAAAACGCTCACCTTCACACACTTCCATCTTGGACTGTACTCAATTTTGCTTGCAACCTTTGCCGAGTAAATGCAAAAAATGCATAAGCTTTTTTCATTACCTGTCATGTAGAATGAAAAAAAGCCATATAGCTGTATTTTCTTATACTTGTACAATATACATTTTTCATGTTGAATCTGACCACTTAATTTACTGAAATGAATAAGGATGTCCATTTGGCTGTTGGAATGATGGTGCAATTAAATGAATCCAAACCATTCTTGTCAAACTATACTGTAGTAAAAACAACTCTCAGAGCCTCTCTTCCGGTTTTGCTTGCTTGCGGCAGTGACTTTGATAATGGCATGCTATGCTGCTTCCTTTTTGGGGGAAAAACCTAGATATAAATGGCCTTTTTAAATGTGCCTCTCCTGAGCTGGAGCTGCTGCCAATTGTGTTTTCCTGACGTTACAGCAAGAGCAATCTAAAATGGCAGTGTCAATAAAATTACAATATATATGTGAAAATATTTTAATAACTGCATTGGTAGTCAATTCTAATTCAGTTTGCTTATTATACAGAAAAACTATTTTGTTTTTTGTTGAAAGAATTATTTGTCAGGGATTAAAGTAACAACTGACATCGTTGAGCTTAATAGCTATGTGTCATATAACTTTGAAATTGATGCAAAATAAAACAAAAATGCAACAAAAATGCAGGTAAAAATCTCTAAGATCATATTATTAATATCAATATATTGATATTTATATGATCCTATTGTCATTTTAAAATAGTGTAAAAACAAAATCAGATTTTTTAAAATTTATTTTTATTTGTTACTTTCTCTTGGACATTCCACAAAATTGTGTAGCGTCTGTCTGGTTATTGACCTTTCACTGCAGTTGTTTGTCTTGGGACTAGTCAATCTTCTTCTTGTCCTTTCGGCTTATCCCATCAGGGGTTGCCACAGCGGATCCTGTCCGCATGGTTTGATTTGGCAAAAGTTTTACGTCGGATGCCCTTCCTGACACAACCCTCTGTGTGAGGGACATGATATAATAGTGGTAAAAAAAAGAGTGTCATGAAAACAGCTTACACGTTAAGCTACTTAAATTGTGATATTTTTCTCTATATAATATTACAATAATAATTGACAAAACAAATACAGTATGTTTAGTCACAACTAACATTTTGTAATAGCGGTTACACGTGAAAATTGTTGCTGTGAATTACTTTAGCTATTCATTTAATTTATGTAGGCGACACAAAAAACTTGCACTGATATGTGTGTGATATGAGTGTTTTTTTTTCCAATGGATCCAACAGTGTTACATGCAAGAAAGAAAGAGTGTTAAAATAAATAAATACATACTTAAATAAATAACCAGATGTGTTCTCCTCATCATCAACCTGTTGGAGAGAAAATTTACTATTTATTTTTTTTGAGGTATTTATAGGAATTTCTTATAGGCAATGTACTGTATCTTGCAAGAGAGAGAGATAATGTGTGTGTGTGTGTGTGTGTGTGTGTGAGTGTAAGCATGTATATGTATGCATACAACAACAACGGTATATTGTGTGTGCATTCCAGACTGTAAATACTGTATATAATCAAAGCTGATATTAGAGAGCGCCTGGAATAAATGTGTATAAGCAGCCTTGGTTGAGTTGTGTGTCCACTGCTATGTCCATCGTGTGCATCATTGTGTCTCCTTCGCTTCATCTATCTCCCCACTACCCCCTGTATGTGTGTTTATTTAACTTGCATGAAGAAAATCTGTTTTGTGCGATTTTTTGTATTGTTTATGTTTGTTTGATTTGTTAATTCTTACTGCTGATAACGATAGCAATATTGAAATGTTTGTTGAGGGAAAATGTGAATGTATCGCCCTTGTAAGCTCTGTCCATCCTTTTTTTTTTGGAGGTAATCAAATGTATGTGAACAATAAAGTTGTGTGTATTTTTGTGAATATTGCGCCTGCCAAGTCGTTGCTGAAAGTAGCTGTTCCGAGGTCCTTAAGTGTGAAAATATGTGGAGAAATGTATGCCAAAAATGATATGAATATCCTAATATCAGAAATGGTCACATTTGCAGTCTGTGTTGCTTATAAAATATAAACAAATAAAAAATCTGTTCACTTCAAAAGGATTCCATCTATTTTTTTCACAAGCATGATGCTGCACCACAAGGAGTAAGAGTACATAGCAGCACTTGCCAGGTTGTTGATGCATTTGCATTAGTAAGAGTTGCAGGATGCCGTTTGCACTGTAATTCAGTACACATGTTTCTAGTACTAGGTTAATTGGAGTCGCTAAATTATCGTAGCTGTAACTGGTAGTTGGTCTCTCTGGGTCCTGCTGTGATTGACTGCATGTCCAGCCCACGGTGCACCCCCCCTCTCACTCAAAGTCATTTGGGATAGGCACCAGCTCAGCCGTAAGTCTATTCAGGACAAGTGGTATAGAAATGGATGGATGGAAATTGCAACATATTTTCAATGACCCATTTTACACTACAACAAAGTTTTTGGATTGGGTGTAGAGGCCACTTTGTTTGAAAGGCCTTCAACAAACCATGTGTGACGCAGATTGAGACTAATGTGTAGGACTTTTCCAAGGTCGCACAGACAGATGTTTTTTTATTGTTGCTTTCACCTCATCACTGTTGACAAATGGTAGTGCTGTGTGTAAATGCACAGAGGTTTAATAATGCTAGTTATGTGCTGCTGTGCATTTTCCCTTGGTGCATAATCTGATGCATTGCAAGTGCTCATATGTCCATTTGGCTCAGTAATAATGAGCCTCTTATAGAATGAATTTCCTAATTGATTTCTGTATGTTATGTGCCTTTATCTTATAATTTATGTTTACGTGTAACAATATAGTTGCATATTGTACTGATTAAAACAGACAATGTAATACTGTGATACTGTAATATTAGCTCATGATTCATTGTAATTATGTAATATAATACATTTTATTAAAGTATATTATATTAATTAATAATGGGATAAGAATATCATACCATTGGAAGTAATGATACACCCCAGATCACACATGCATAGTACATATAGTATATTGCTTTGACATCGGTTTTCTCCTATTGGAAGCATCATTTACTTGCTTGATCATGTCCATTACCAAAACTAACTATCATTATTATATTCATACATAACAACCAAAATCCTGATGTCTGAATCATAGACTAGATTGATCTTAAACAGAGGTAAAAGAGATTATGGTAACAGTTGAATACATGGAAAGATATTCATACTGACATAACTATGACTTTGCTTTCACTTGGGTTGTTTTCTCATACAATAAAATCAACAGATTAGGGCAGACAAGTGGAGGCACTGCTACAGGAGATCATCCATCCTCTTGCAGCAGACCTCCAACATCTTGTCTCTTTTAATGCACGACATAGGACACTCACACTATAATCACCGGGTTAGGGCAAACAGGCCGAGGCTCGGCTGCAGGAGATCATCCACCATCTCACAGCAGACCTCCAGAATCTTGTCTCTTTAAATGCACAGTGTAGGACACTTGGCCAGGAGCGGTGGTGATGCTAGAGCGCAGCCCTCTCTGGCAACAGGTCCAAAAAGCTCTGGGCCTCTCTTAATGCGGGACACATTTTTTCCAAACTAATGAATTCAATTAAATACTTATTACCATCAACACTAATAACCATTATACATAGTAATCCAAATTATCTTGTATGTATAAAAATGATATATACTGTACAGTAAATCTACTGTATATACTGTATGTACAGTAAATAACATTTTTAGTTATAACACATTGATATAATTCATGTGCTGATTGGCCTGATGATATATGATGATGGTATAATAATGAGTAATGTAACATGAGTATTGGTAAGAGGTACAGGGTATAAAACGCATATTGTACGTGTGTGTAGGTGTGCTATCTTGATTATGTATTATAACGTATAACATGCTGCATACTGTGTTAACATGCTTTAGTGTAATGAACACAGGGTGGGTGTACATAAGCTTGTCTTCTTCCCACTCCTTTTCGAGCAATTGTATTTTGTCTATATGTGTATCTTGTGCGCCTCGAAATAAATAAATCAATAAAAAAAATAAACAAATATTTCCATGTTGTTGCAGACAAAGCACAGCAAAAGAGAGCCACACAGCTCAGCACATCTGACCACAGCTTGTCACCATTTAACTACTCGATACACATACAAATACGAATAAATTCACCAAACAGAAGACAAAAATGCCAAGAGATATCTTACCACTCTAAAACTATAATTGTGTGGTTTTTAAGTGTTCAGGAGTAGGGGGTACATGACCTCCAGTCAGACATGTGATTCGGTACACGAGTGTGGAGTTTGGGAAACACTGTCCCACTGTGCAAAGACTGCCACCTAGTGGCTACAGTCAGAGTTGAATTAACAACTGAGACAACACAGGACTATATCAACTTTTTCCACCAAGGGCCACATACTGAAACATCTAAGAATGCGGGGACCCACCGTGACATTTTATGTTGATAAATATAAATATCTCTTTTATTTCAATAAATAAATAAAATGATGTATGTATTTATGTATACATTAATATTGTTATTGGTTTATCGTTCATGTCTCCAAAAGTCATTTTCGCATTTCACCGCAAAAGAACGCACCCAAACGCCACTCCCCGAAAAGATAAACAGGAGCACTTCAGTAGAGTTGCGGTATTTACATATTTTTGATAGTGGCATTGAATGTAACACATGTAACCTTTTTGACCAGAAGGTGGCGCAGAAAGTTCCATCCTGCCGCCTGCATAAACCTTTTTAACGTTTCCACATCATAGACACTTTGTCGCGGAGTCCCATCAAAGAGGTACACACCATGGGGACTAACTGTCACAAGGAGAGTTTCTGACGACTTTTGTTCTTGTTAACATTTTGGTTCATTGAAGAGAAAAACTTCTCGGTTCGCTTCGCTTGAGTTTGTTAACTGACACTCGTACGCCAGCGCGTGTTCGGACGTTAGCTTACAAAAGTGCTCGGGGGTTTCACTACCGGAAGAAACAAGGCAGGATGTATCACGAAGAAGCAGCTGCCCTACATAAGCCACGCTATGGAAGTAAGTAGCACTTTTTGGTTCCGAATTGTTGTTTCACAATTGAAACGGTGCTTCGATGACTGAAATGTGAAGTGGCGTCTGCTGGACGTTTGATGAGCAGCACCTGACTCGTTACCTGCAGGAGGTGTGTCTAAACGAACACAGATTGCCCGACAATTGAAAGAAAAAGCAAACCGAATATTCACTAAATGATGTCAAAACTTTCGGACTTGGGTTCTGTCACTCCTGCACTTTTCCATCCCCGCTTGCGTTGTATCTGTTGATTCAACATATCAGCCAAGCCACACAAGAGGCCTTTTCTCATAGGTTAACGATTAACTGGAGTGTGAAAATATCTTTAAAAGAAAAATAATCAGCGCAATTCAAGGTTTCAACGTTGAGTGAGGCTTTACTGTAGTTTATCATGCCACAGTAAACATGAGGGCAAAGTGCAAGTTCTAACAGATAAGACCAATCAATTGTGTCATCAGTAGTTGAAGCAACGCCGTGTTGCCCTGCAGACACACCTCCCCGTGTGTGTCTGCAGGGCAACAGGCGCAAATGTTAGCTTCGCACACACAGCCCAAAGCTGTGCTTTGCAAATGTTCACTGTCAGTTTGCATGTTCTACAAGACATTTGCTACTCAAGTCATTTTCTGCGTACACAATCCATCTGCTGGTGGTTCTCCTTGTCTGAAGCATGCTCAGTACGTTGGCTAGAATAACCCTGCAACCGAAAAACAGAATGAGTCAAGTCCCATGATGTGCGCACAAAGGCAACAAACCTCATCCTGCAGGTTAAATATAACACTGCACAAAAGTGCAGGAAGTGCCCCTGTTAGTAATGTTGATTTGTTATAGTGTCAGTTGTGGCTTTTCCACATGCAAAAATACGTGAGACATCGCATGTGACCACAGAATATACGAACATAAGGGTATTACTCCAGACTTAAAGCATTTCAGCCCATGTGGCATATGATCCCAAGAGTATAAAATGAATGTATTGACACAGTTATTTAGTATTGTCATGCAAAATAATGACTATACAGTATCAAGTCTTATCTTTCTCATGTTGGCCTTTTGAATTCCATTGTTTAGGCTAATTAATCAGCTGGTTTAACCACTTTGTCTTGGCATGAAGCAGGAATGAGCACACAACCTGCAGACAAAATTCACATACGCTACACATGAGTAAAGGTGTGCGACCCGACTTATCGGCAGAAAGATCAGGTACACCTGGCCAGTCTGGCCAAGCTGTATTAAGAGGTCTGCAATTTACAAAGGAAATTAAACACTGTCAGAGGTACTGTGATGTTTTCTGTAGTGGTTTTAGTTTGCAGTGGAGTTGTACACCACCACAAACGACAAACGCAATAACAAGGTAGCGTTTTTCCCCCATTGAATGTCATTGTGCACGTGTACCTAATGAAGTGTCTGGTGATGTCATGTTCTTCTTGACCTTGGTGTGAAAATGTGCATTCAAACAGGCCCTTACCCATGCAGTTAACCTCAAAATCAAAAGTCATTGTTGACCATTGGGGTTTTTTTTCTATTCAATGGTTTGTGCACCTCTATTGCCACATTGACCATATTAAGTGTTTTTTTATTGCTATAGTTTGGATTTATTGTGTGTGGTTATTTTTGGATATCTTGTAGTGTGTTGTGGCTGACATCATCTAGCTCACAATAACAGATTATATCCAATCTGTCTGTTTACTGCAGACACATTGGTAACATTCATGCACTTATCATTCAGATATTTGTATCTGATTTGTATCCACATATTAAGGTCTCATTATGTGTGTTTTTTAGTGTGTACATCCAATTCTGTGCATTGTTTTGTGCTAATGCTGCCATGACTCACATCTGAACTGGGCCAAATTGGAGGTAAAATAATCTGAATCATCCAATTTGCTCCAGCACAGGGGAACCTTTTGTTAATACCACAAAATGTTAGATTTTGTTCAATGTCTTTACGGTCTAATTGAAGTTAAACTGCATTAAGGGCTTTGATTATTAAAAAAATCACCCATATTGACAATTTAATGAGCAGTGACTGGATTGTATTTAAATTTTGCAGCCATCCAAGATGATGAGAGGCTTTCAGCAGAGGAGATGGATGAGAGAAGGCGGCAGAACATCGCCTATGAGTACCTTTGTCACCTGGAGGAGGCCAAACGGTGAGACGGGGAAAAAAAACCTCATCAAAAGAGCTCCAAGTTTGCCTTGTTATAACTTCTAAACAGAAACCCTTCAAACTCCTGGCAATATGTTAAGTATTTGTGTTTGCATTTGAAACTGTAAAACTTTTAACTGTAAAATAGGTTGTAGTTATTAATAGTGAGAATCACGCAAGATGAGTGCAACTACTGGAAGAGCAAAGCCACAGGTGGATAAATGTTGCTTGCCATTGCATGTGGCAGTTGGACCAGTAAAGATGCACATGCGATGATTACACATCACAGCAGGCACTTGTAGAGGTGCTGACTTTGTGGAAAGCACTTCATCTTGCTCATCCCCGAGACTCTCAAATCAAACTAATCAAGCAAAATGTTTTAAATGTTTTAAATCCATGTATTGTCAGTTTTAGTAGTTAACCTGATTTGTTGTGGCACAAGCTCAGCCAAGCCACTTCCGTCGTCTTGACAACGGCATTCATCTGAGCAGAAAGTGCAGTTGAGTCTCACCTTAACACACCACAAGCTTTTATATTCTTGACATCTTAAAACACTGATCTACTTAACATCAGCAAGTTAGAATGTGTCTGTGTTAGAATTTGTGCTTCAACTTTGCCTATGCTATCTGCTTATGTGACAAGATGGTGATCTTTACGCTCTTGTAGGCTAGACCAAGATCAAGCCCCATTATATAGGTTATGATCCTACTTTATCACATTGTTTTTAGTGGAAGTCTTACTTCATTGTCCTGTGAGGCTTTAAGCCGAACAGCTGCTTCCCTCAAAATGTTGTTTTATTCTCTTGCTTCCTCTGCTACTCACTAAACTATGACTCCTGGTGTTTGTTTAAAATAAATAAAATAAGGAATGGTCCCTCTATTCTGGGAAAGGTGTCAAATTGGATTAGGATTAAGGTAGACTTCTTATGAAGCAGAGAGAATGAGGGATTAGGCTCCGCTCCATGGGGTCAAAAGTTGGAATTCGCTGAACAAGAATTGAAGCCACTCATCTCCAGCTTAGTAGACCTCTGAAAATAGAATTGCAAGAACTAGGAACATATTTTTGTATGTATTTTTAATCCATGACTATGCACACCCAAAGTGTCTTGACCTGTGCGGTTTAGAGCCCAGTTTCCACCTAACAATTCCGATTGAGGTGCAGATCTTACTGTTTAAAGGCTATGGCGAACATTATATGGTCTTTTGTTGTTGGTGGTCTCTCCTAAATTTATGGGTTCTTTGTTCTTGGACTTTGTGCTCTCCCTCTCTAAATCTGATGAATTTCCTATTATCTGGATTTGTAATACTTATTTGTTATTGATGCCGGTCTGCTCATAGACTGGCTTCTAAAGCTATTTCACCACTTCCACCACCGATGTGTCCAATGTCACAGATGTCCCACACAAAGCTTGGACTTTTCTGGTGGGTGGCAGATTTGACAAAGAGAGGAAGTTCTACACTGATAACTATAAACAGGAGAACTAGTCTGTCCTCCTACAGGAGACATGCTCCCCCTAGATTGTTCTGAATTCAGGAAGTGAAGTTTTACAGACAGGATGTCTCTCTTTGACTGTATTCCCGCCAAATTTGTCATCAGTAATGTTCACTATCTCTCAATGTGGTTCTTCAATATTACCAATATTTTTCACGTGGATCTCTTCTACTGCTCTGTGATGATATTTATTTAAAAAAACCAACATATTTTCCACATGAAGTCATATTACGACTTTTCATGTACTAGCTGCTCTCATTTTTATGGTTTGAGGGGTTTTTTTTATGCAGTGCTACAGCACCCAGTGACATAAGTCTTTCTTCATTGTGTAAAATCTTTTGTTTCTGAAATGGGATATTGTTTGTCCTTAATACTGTATGCACTGACACCCACAGTATTTTGGGAGACTAGTACACACAAATAAGTAACTTAAACATGGTATTAGCGTGAGATGAAACATGATATTGCTGTTTGACAGAGAGGAAACATGCAGCTAAGGGACTTGGAACCCTACAGTTTTTGGTAGATTATTTATTCAGTTGTTAGATGGTGAGAAAACACACATAAACATTTTCAGCTGCACAGAGACATCAGGACAGGGGTGGAGCCTGTGAATATGGCGTCTCTCCAAGCCAGCTTGATAATGTGTAACAGATTCCCAAAACCACTTAATTCACAACCTAACAAATCATTTACCAGAACCTTTAGAAGAAATATCCCCATTAGTGCAGGGGAATAGCTGCTGTTCACGTCTCAATTTGAACACAGCACACACATGTTATACTTCAATATTTCTGACCTCATTTGGACACACCATGGATTCTTGTAGACACAGAACCTTGCTGTGTGTTCCACAAGGCATGGCCTCATAATGTAGGTGTGATAGCTACTGTGTAAAATGTTCTAATAGTTTTATGTATACATGACATCATTGTCAAAACATCTCTGCAAAAGCGGTTGAGAACACTATAAAGAAACACTCTTTCCTTTCAATTGCAGGTCCTCATTTACACTCAAAAAGTTTACTTTATGCCTTCGGTTAGTGTATATAAATGAAAGAAAACTTTGGTAATTAAAGTGACCCGGCAGTAAATGTACACTTTGCTGGAGCGTTATAACCACCAACATGGCAACAGCATCACCATTACTGTTTTGACTGTGACATACTCTGCATGCATAAACCTATCCTGAACACGTAGTGTGACATAATGTAATTTGCCACGATGCATGTGTATGTAATTGTAATGGGAGCTACAGCAGAGACAAAAAGTTGGTAAATTAAAAAAAATAAAAAAAAAATAAAAAACATGAATGGAATGATGGGGCCGCACGGTGAATGAGTGGGTAGTATGTTGGCCTCACAGTCAAGAGGTTCAGGGTTCGAATCTCCGTTGGGCATCTCTGTGGCATTTGCATGTTCTCCCCGTGTGTGGGTTTTCTCCGGGTACTCCGGTTTCCTCCCACATTCCAGAAAACATGCATGTTAAGTTAATTGGCGACTCTAAATTGTCCATCGTCCAGTATAAATGTGAGTGTGAATGGTTGTATGTCTGCTTCCCGCCCAAAGTCAGCTGGGATAGGCTCCAGCATACTCGCGACCCTAATGAGGATAAGCGGTATAGAAGATGGATGGATGAATGGAATGCTTGTCAATCTTCTACAGTCTCCAGTAAGAAAAAAAGGCTGCTAGATTTGTTGATGGCTGCTTTTAAAAAAGTGTGTATAGGGGTCTGAGTAGCTACTAAATATAGTCACAAAGTGACTAAAATGGAAACAGTGATCCCGCCTGCTGCTACGTCCTATTCTATACTGATTGACCAACCATCCTTTTTACAACGTTCAGATATCCTTCATGAAGGTTGTGACAGTCTATTGTTGAGTGTAGTATGGCATTGTGTGTAAAGATTACACATAGTGTATTCTTTCGCTGTAACTACTTTTCATTTCTGGAGCATATGCTGCTACTTTTTTCTTAACCTTTGAACCATGCGGCTAATTTATTGCATTGATTTGCTTTGCTGAAGCAGCTTTCTATTTCCCAGCAAAGCAATGCAATGCATGACAGGAAGCAGTTAAGAGTTTATTATTCTAGACTTATTGTGGTACTTGTCTTGTATATTTGTTACCTGCATGTTAACTTAATGTGTGACGATTTTTTTCCTCCTTTCTTTAATGACACTGTAAGTCAGACTGTTGTGTTGAATAATGACCTGCAATTTCCGATGGGTTAACAGGCTTTTTGTGAGTTCAGTTGTAGTTAATTTAGTGGTCCTTGGTTTTGGAACAAATCATTGAGGACCACCTTTAATCTGTTTATGAGGAAGCCCGCAAGGTAGCTCCAAATCTGCATAGAAAACCTAGTGTTTATTACACCATTTTATGTTTCACATAATGTCTTTGTCACTTGATTAGTAAAGTATAATTAAGATAATTCTTCAATATATTAGTATTACCTTTTGCACATGTGGTGGGGATTACATTATATTCAAAATATGCAAAGGAAGTACTCATTTAGTGTTGGGATTTGGGAGTTATTACACTTAAGGATTCTAAAGACTTTGGGTTTTTTTTGGAAAGAAACATGTTAGGACATTTTGGAAAAGCGGTTTCCTCATTTTAGCTCTGTGTGCTTGTGTGTGTTCAGGTGGATGGAGGCCTGCCTGGAAGAAGAGCTGCCCCCGACAACAGACTTGGAAGAGGGACTGAGGAATGGTGTCTACCTTGGCAAACTTGCCAACTTCTTTGCTCCTAAACTGGTGGCCATAAAAAGGATCTATGACAAAGATCAGACTCGATACAAGGTCTGCATTTATGTATACATTTCTGCAAAGTTTTTACTTATCATTGATGTTTTCACATTTTGAGCCCCATTTCAGCATTTTCGGCAAATATTTTACTGTATATGTGATGCTCTTCTTTTTTATTCATTTATTTTTTTTAAGAGCAAAGGATTGCACTTCCGGCACACTGACAACACAGTGCAATGGCTCAGGGCCATGGAGTCAGTGGGTCTCCCAAAGGTAAGAGTGTGCACAACCATGAGTAGCTCTCCTATTTTGGCTAACACACCTACATACTGTACAAGTAGTATACAACGTGGTGCAGCCTGCCTTTAGCCACGACACCTTTTTAAGAAAAAATTGTTACGACCAGTTGAGGTGGAGTTCATGCCAAAAGTGTTGGAACACCTTAGGAACAAGTTGTTTTGTATGCGGAGGCCGTCAGAAAATGTTACTACACAGCCTGGGTGTGTAAACAAGGAACATGCAATTAAATGTCAGACATTCAGCTACTGGGGTTGTATACTGTATGTTCTGTACCATATGTGCTCTTTTCTGATAATAGCCACGCCCCCCCCCCCCCCCCCCCACCCATCATCACATCGGGCGGGTTCCCCCAGCTTGACAACCACTGCTTTAAACAGAATTACAGTATAGATGGAATGTATTTTCTGAAATTATGGGCAGCCATTTACAGGTAGTGGACTGGACTACAAGCCTAGATAAAGACAATATTGTAATTTTTGCCTTTTGGCAGTAAGTCCTGTTTTTTTATGTAATTATCTCATGCATAATCCATCCATAATGCATTTCTTCCAGCAGATAAATTAATTGGCGAATGGCTGCCATGGCAACCATGGGGCTGACTGTTATGTTGAGTAATGACCTCCTCCGATGGGTTGATAAGTAAATTTTCTTACCGCTCATTATTGGCTTCTGTCAAAGAGCCACCTGGTCCTCACAAACTCGTGCGCGCCACAATATGTCTTTTTATGACTTGGACATATGTGGCTCGTAGTCCGCTGCGGCTTATATATGTACAAATCCGTTCTCTTTATTTAGTAGGTGCACCTTAAACACTGGTGCGTCTTATTATACACAGGAAATTATGATAACTGTCATAACGTTAGAGAATAGAAAAAGTCCCTTTGTTAGTGCAGCAGCATTGACATTGTATTATTTGTATTTTTAATGGTCAATTTGGTATTTTTGACAGATAAAACAGTTATTTGTGGTTAATGCAATACTTTATGTAACTTGACAGTCCATGTGCCTGATATAAAACAGAACAGTATGAGTTCCTAATAACTGGCTGGCTCCTAACTTGCTTATAAAAGTAAAGAAATAATATTTGGCTTACCCCTACCTGGTTGAAAGAGAATATATCAATCAGAAGTCGCCTGTCTGGTTTCTAATTTCAGATATTCTACCCGGAAACAACAGATGTGTACGATCGCAAAAACATGCCCAAGGTGATATACTGCATACACGCATTGAGGTAAGAATTAAAGTTTTCCTGGGGCACTGTATATTTTAATGGTCTTATTAGCTTTTTAATCTAGAGAGTTGAATACATCACAACACAATGTCATTGGTTGTGCAACGGCAGGATATGCGTCCTCAAACTTGCCACACCTATCCATTGAGAGGTTTTCACTTCTGTAAAAACAAACTAAATGACAAGACTAAGTAAGTGGCTAGTGTATAGATTGCCTACAAGTCAAGCGGGGAACTTGCAATAACTGTGTACTGTAGTTATGAAATTGTTATGGCAGGGATTCTCAAACTGTGGTACGTTGATGCACTACACTGCTGAAGGGGATGTCATACAACTTGATGTAAAACAAATCCCAACTATCCCTTCAAGTGTGTGCCGCCCTCATGCTGTTAATTTAAATAGCACAAAGGACAACTCTTAAGTCCAACAGCTTCATCAATAGATACAAAAGCCAGATTTGAAAATACTTATGATAACTGTTATTTTGAGATTTTTGTTATTTAATTGAGAACAACGTTGCTTACACAATTCCCACGGTATCTAGTACAAATGGCAAATTTTTCATATGTATTTTTTACTCTGCATGGGAGTTATCGGTGCATCTCAATAAATTCGAATATTGGCGTTGAGAAGTCAGAATTGGAGTCAAATTAATGGCTCAGAGTTTTTGCAATTCATTTTTGATCAGAGTGTGAACCAGTAGTTTTCAGTATTGAACTTTTGACCATTGTTGACATTTACAATCAGAAACAGAATTATTTATTATTAACTGTAATATGTAACTATCGAAATTATGAAGACATTGAGAAATAGTCTTGAAATATTTCATCATGTGTATTGTAAGTGAATCGACAGACTTGTGTACAAATTTACCTTTTTTAAATTGAACGACTCAAATAAATTAGCTTTCTAAAATATCCCAAAGAAATAAAACATGTGCTTGTAAAAGGGGGTCCTTGGAAAATGTTCTCTCCTGTCTGGTATTGTGCTAAATTATACATCATTGTTTCTCTTGAGTCATGTTCTGTTCAAATGAACAAGTGTATTATTGTTGTTATGTTCAGTACATATGAAAGTTGTCACACATGATGGTTGTTTAAGCAATATATCCTTTATACACCTGTGTTTTCAGTGTAAACCTTTGATCAACAATACATACATTTTTTTTATTAGGGTCATAACTTGGATGAACAGAACTTTCAATTGTATCTGTCTGACCATCTGGCCAGCCCCACAGATTACATGAGCTGCTTGGATTGTTCCTCTGTTGTAGTGTCTGTCAGGTCCTTTGAGAGTTTGTTTCCTTCCCAACTGATGCACACATGACTTCAACCTTCCTGTGAGTCAAACAAGACTCCCACCAGGCTGCCCTGCTTCCCCGGGCACTAATGCATGTCCACATGGAGACAAAGCAACATATGTTCTGTCAAGCACACATAACAATGTAATATTAACAAACATAGTTTACGGTTGAACAGTTGTTGCAAGGGCTGGATGTTGCCTGGCCTAGGTAGGTTGGGGTGTCCAAAGATTGCTTTTTTTATTAGCCCGTGACTTATTCCAAAAGTAAAATTAAACTTTGCTGTGCATGAGAACATTAGGAAATTATTGAATTAGGAAAAAATGCATAAATAAGGGCAAAATAAATAATATATAACTACATGTATGATAAAATATTTGAAGTGTTATCAGTAGGGCTGTCAAATGATTAATCATGATTTTATAAATCATGATTAATCACCATTCG
This sequence comes from Oostethus manadensis, assembly GCA_024372805.1. Classification (NCBI taxonomy): domain Eukaryota; kingdom Metazoa; phylum Chordata; class Actinopteri; order Syngnathiformes; family Syngnathidae; genus Oostethus; species Oostethus manadensis. The sequence goes on along the minus strand of QODF01000078.1, from coordinate 4,468,834 downwards.
GAACTGTGTCTGAAATATGCCTTTTTTTACTGTATTTTAATGAAAAATTAAGTGACAGAGCAGGATTATGTATGTATTAAAAGTTTTAAATTAATTAAAAAATTTTAAACCAAGCTAAAATACTGCACCCGACTGAAACTCTTGTTTACCTAACACTAGTTTTGTTAATGGTAGCTGTGGTAATTTACCAGCTGATGGCGTCAAGTTCCCCTTCTTGGTCAAGGTCATTAAAGTTGGTCAGCTGATTTGGCATTTTCCTCTCAGACTGAATCAAACCCCCCTATGGTCACAAGGACAGATCATTTTTTTCCACACACACATGCACACATTAAAGTGCTGTGGGGCAATGTTCTGCATTTGTTTGAGTTGCTTTGATGCCCGACATTCCATAAGTATCTATAATTCATTACACTTATCAGGTACCTGCAAGGGAATGAAAGTTTGATGAAGTCTCATGTCACCTGCCTGTTGAATTCATGCTCCAACAGTGTCAGATTATGCTTGTTGACCATTGAGCCAACACTACCTCCCTGTGGTGTTTCTGTGATATGTGCAGAGTAAAAAAAAAAAAGGGGGGAGCAGAAATAATCTCTACTAAGTAAAAGCATTACAATTTTTCTATTTCATTATAGTTGCTTGTAGCTGCAATTTGCAGTAAGCTTCTCAGAGCTTCCTAAAGTGTTAATGCTAATCTCACACACAATGTTGTTTGTTTCAGCTTGTACTTGTACAAACTGGGCATTGCACCACAGATCCAAGACCTACTAGGAAAAGTGACTTTCACAGGTAATAACAATTGCTGAAAATTCCTAAAGTTGAAGTAAAAAGCAGTATGATGTTTTGCTCTGCTCTGTTTGTCATGAAATGTTTTATTTTCCTGTACATTTCTTCAGCCATTGGAATGTATTTTGTCTTCTAGAGGAAGAGATCAGCAACATGAGGAGTGAGCTAGAGAAGTATGGTATTCAAATGCCAGCTTTTAGTAAGATTGGAGGAATCCTGGCCAATGAGCTTTCAGTGGATGAAGCAGCATGTAAGTCGTCTAACTTCATTATCTACGAGTCTAGAGGTTGACAATTGTTCAAACACTCATTACTTATTGGTGCTCTTGTCCTTAGTGCATGCTGCTGTGTTTGCCATCAATGAGGCGGTTGATCGGGGGCAGGCAACTGTGACCATGGCAGCCCTGAAAAATCCGAACGCCATGCTACGGAACACCGAAGATGCTCTGGCCCAAGATTATCAGGACAAGCTGAGCCAGGCCAAGACACGTAAACAGGATCAGTCCTCTGGCAGTGTAAGAGAGATTCACCACATCAGTTTTCTTTTTATCTGTGTAAAAACTAGACCAGTGAGGGAATAGATGCATTAATGTAACATAACTAATGACCACTAATATAAATGTTTGCCACAGGTTAAAGGGACTCAAGGTTAAATTATTTTCAGCCAATTAAAAATATATCATATAGTATATGTATATGCTACCAACAGTGATTTAAAAGAACAGATTGAACAAAAATATCTGTTTTTCGTAATTACAAATGAGACTGTATGTAAAAATTGTCAAGTACAAATTAGGCAGAATAAGATGACCAGCTGTCTATGACTCTTTCGCGGTTGTCTCATAAACACTTGTCCATAAACGCACACTCGTACAGAAGCTGTCTCAGGGAGGCAACCAACAATGTGCAGTCTTTCTCTTGATGTTATAGGCTATACATTCAATAATTGCTAAATGTAAATAAATTAGAAGCTAAATGTTTCCAAATTGTCATTAACTGTTGGTAATTAATGTGGCTGTGATGTAAATGTAAACTTTGTAGGGAAGAGTCTCAGGGATGTTAGTGTGTGTAGCTTACATGCTCGGAGCAGGAAGAGGGTGGAACTCCACCACCACTTTCTAGAACATGTTACCATTAATGGTTTCAGAAAACAGGTAAAAAAAAGTTATATATTCTTCACACTTATTTACTCTCATTTACTTGCGTCTTGTGCACATGCATATGCCCTTGGTGTGCGCGCACATACATATATACACATTCTCAATGAAGTTATTGACAAACAGCAGTCATGGCTGAGCAGGATGAGGGTGGGATATAGTACGTTAGAACGCTATCATTGGCTATACACTTCCAGCATATACACTTCATCCACACTTAAAATGAATGCATTCTTACTTGGCCTTTACCTCTCCCCTAAATAAAGGTGAAGTTAGATAAATAAAGAGAAATGAAAATCTCAGCTGTTTAAAGTATCAGTGGTGTCTCTTGATTTGTTTAGCTTTGTCTCTCTGAATTACCAGTGATAGCACTCTGATCAACTTGCAGAATTTCTTTTGGGGAGCATGAGAGTAAGACATCTCTACTTTGAAGTTGTCTGAAGCAGATGGTTCCAATTTTATCAACTGTAGTGGCCCAGAAAATCACTGCCTATACTGACTCACTCCGTAAGCCTTGCCAGCACATTCCAGCTGCTGCAGTGTCAGCTGTACTTCACCACGTTTAACACTCTCCGCCACAAGGCAGCTCATCACCCATTTGCTTTACCAGTACACCACAATCATAAGGGAGTTTGCATGCTTAAATGTCAGTTTGTAATGAATTGGAATAATTGTGACATGCTGAAGTAATAAATACCAGTTAATAATAAAAAAATCATTTTTATCTCTGTTTCTAGTACTCCTTGGTTTCTACTGAAGAAAGAGATGTTTATGAGGAGCTGCTGACTCAGCAAGAGATTCAGAGCTGCATTGTCATTGTCAACAGTAAGGAACATACTTTTTTGCTGTTAACCTAAATCTTTGTTAGTGTTCGTTTCTTACACACAAAGTACACATTAACTCTTTCTGTTGTCAATCACATACGGTAAAAGGAAGTATAATTTGCCAAAATGTTGATTTCATGTATGTGCTCAGTTGTGATTGAAATAATAAATGCAAAAGTGTATAATGCACATATTTTACAACAAACTGTTTTTCTGTCTGCAGTGCAAGCTGCAGTGTGGCAGGTAAATCAAGCAGTGTGTACCCAAAATGAAGGTGCTTTGTTGGCTGCTCTGAGATTGCCAGCTCTGGCCCTGCTGGGTGTACAAGACACAAACCGCAGCTGGTACCTGGAGCAATTTACCGCCTATTGTCAGCACAAATCCAAGGTAAACTGAGTCTGAGCTTACATGGACTTCATCACCATGTACAAT
>QODF01000078.1:4327117-4465551 GCA_024372805.1 Oostethus manadensis | reverse complement strand
AAAAAAAAAAAAAAATACACTTGGCATACTGTATTCAGGGGTTTCAGTTGTAATTGTTGACTGGGCTAGTAAAATACCCATAAAACAAATTAAATAGCTACAAGTCCCCATTATGCTATATAAAGCACAAAATAGAGCCATAATAAGGGGATTTAGACAATTTTCCTTAAAAACAAGCTAGGCCTATTTCACTGTCAATATCACACAATTATGCTCCTTCTATATATATAATTATAATATATATATATATATTAATAATAATAATAATATAATATAATTTTGGCCACCACTGTATGTAAATCATGGTTACTCCATATAAGTCTTTAGTTAGCAGGTACAATTTGATTGCAACAATGGACCCAGCACTACCATCATTGTGAAATCCAAGCACACATTGCTATCCAGCCATATTCTAGACTGTCAAATTATTACAACTATTATGTCTACATACCCCTTACCTGCAAAAGAAAAAAACATTAAACCACTAACTTTAGTTGAAACCATTACTCTAAATATTTGTCACTGTCATTTACATGTTGGTGTCACTCTGTTTTAATTTTTTACTGCAGGATGGAGAAAAGGCAGTGCTGATAGACAAGGAGGAGATTCAGAGAGTTGTCAGCTCTTGCAATGACTTTGCTGAGGCAGAGAGACGAAGTAAGTGCTGTCTACTGTAATGGGGCACATTGGTGTTTAAATCTTTAAAATCTGTCAGTGCTTATGCCATTGTTTAATCTAATCATTTTGACCAGAACATGAAGCAGTTTCCTCAATCAATACTGCCATTCGTCTTGGCAATGCACCACACACTGTGGAAGAGCTCATGAACCCAGAGGCCCAGCTTCCCATTGTTTACCCAACATCTGCCAGGCTGTATCAGGATGAGCTTTTTAGTTTACAGCTGCAAGGGGGACGGGTAGGATATGACACAGTTATGTTTACTCACATTTTTTAGGTTGATCCATAATTAAATAATGTTTCTCAGTATGGAATATGCTGTGTGGTCAAGTGGCAACTCATGCATTTCTCTTTTATCATTCAGCCGGGTCTGAGTCATGAAGAGTTGAGTGTAGCTGTGGAAATGCTGTCAGCAGTCGCTGTGCTCAATGAAGTGCTGGACACCAAAGATCCACAGGCTGTGATTGAGCAACTATCAGATTCTCCTCTGGGTTTTACAAACATGGACCAAGACAACCTGAACAGGTAAAATTGCTGTGGACTTTTGGTAACTGACAATAAAGAGTAGCATTCAAATTTGTAAAAATGGTGCCCATTCTTGAAGAAATCACAGCACAGAACTTCATTCATTTTCAAAGTCTCCTACCTCTTTATTCCTCGGGCTAATACAGTGTATCTGGTTGGTGTATAGTAAATTTAATTAGATGATCTAATGTCTGACCTATTTGATTACTTTCATCAGGTATGCTGAAACTCTCATCAAATTGCGGGCGGAAACGCTTACTAAAGGCCAAGAGTTCCTCACCTGGAATGATGTTCAAAAGTGCATCGACACAGTTAACATTCAAGTCCAGGAAGAGCATGAACGTGAGAAAGTGGTCATTTTCCATCATACAGCCTTGACTTAGAATTGTGCAGATTTATGACACGTTGGTCTTAAAATGGACAATATCTGTCTTTACAAAACCCCCAAAATGATCTAGTCTTAACATATTTTTGTCCTACCTCCAGGCATCATAGCTATAGCGGAGATTAATGAAGCGTTGAACTCTGGAGATCATCAGCAGACACTTGCAGCCCTGCTCCTCCCTACAGCCAAACTGACAGGGGTGAACCCAGCCACGGCCAAACACTACCATGACATCTTACACTATACCAAACTACTTCTCTGCCAGGTATTATGGTTTTAGAATCTTTCCCAGCCCTGTGGGAAACTAGTTGTTTGTATTTTTTGTAAAGTCAGTACGCTTAAGCTCAAGCTTAATTATATTGTCTTTTTATTCTTTAACAACTTTATGTTAAAAGAGTGAAGGTTGATTTACTAATTTCTCCACTCAGTAGTGCAAATACTGTATACTGTGGCTTGGCCTTGGCTGGCCACCAGCCCAGGGTGTACCCTGCCTCTCACCCAAAGTCAGCTGGGATAGGCCCCAGCATACCCCTGTGACCCTAATAAAGATAAGCAGAATGGAAAATGGATGGATGGATGGAAAATTTATAAGCCATTTTTCTTTTATTGATGTCTGACAGCTGATAATATTGCATACATCCTAAAATATCATGTGGTAGTTTTAATAGTTTGTATATTATTATGATACAGTACATGTCCCAACGGTGTACACTATGTTGGTGTTATGAACTTAGTTTCCAGTGTTCAGTTAGTGTCTTGTGTTTGCTTATGAAATTGTGCTTGTTTGCTGTGTCCCAACAATGGTCTGCCAAGGTTTCTCTACACACATTCAGTCACATATCATAACAGCCAGCCTCTCTGGGATCCTGCGGACGGAGATGAATTGTAACTCTGATGTAGCTGATTTAGAAATGAGCAAACACAGGAAAGGATCCAAACAACTGTGGAAGCAGCAGAGACATACAGCACCTCTGTAGTATCCATACAGTTTGTCGTCCCCACTGGAAAACAGGCAGGCGTAGTGTGCAATGTGCAGGATGCCGCTGGGCAAAAAACAGACCACAAAGATGAGGAAAACCAGGGTGCTCACCCTGATGAAAGGTCTCCAGTCACATCCTGATTGTCCAAGGTGATATATCACTGATGTATGTGCAAAGAGGGAAATTATAAAGGGAACTAAAAAGCCCAGACAAACCAGCATCAGTCTGTATGGCACCAATAGTGAGTGGGATTTTTCTTCAAGGGGAAGCACATCGTGACATGTGGTGACTCCCATCTCAGCGAGCCAATAACTTTGCCTGACCAGGAGTTCTGGAACAATAGTCGCCCCGAATAGGAACCACACAATAAAGCATGCCCACATTGCTAATGCCGTCTTGGCCAGTCTCCTGTACAAGAAGGGTTTAACTACAGCCAGGTAGCGTTTCAGACTGATGCATGCAATAGTCTGTGCTGAGCAGTAGACATTACCGTAAAACAAGGCTGTCATCAGCCTGCATGATATTTCCCCAAATACCCAATTGTTTCCACTAAAATGGTAATGAACACGTAGTGCTAGGGAAAGCAGGAGCAGCAGGTCTGATAAGGCCAGGTTCAGATAAAGCACAACTGTGGACAGGGACTTGGTTCGGAGTCTCACTCTCAGAAAAGCCAGAATGCAGGCATTGGAAGGGATACCCACAAGCATAGCCAAAATGTAAGATAATGGAAGAATCCAGGTGCTGAAGACCCCTGTGGTGTATGCTGTAGCAGCATCACCTTTGTCCACATCCAGCCAAGGATCTCCACTGGGATGCAGGCTGATTGACAGCTGCTTTGTCAGGTTCTGTAGGTACATCTTGCCCTTGAAAGATTTTGGAACCACTTGAGATTTTGTGTTGTTTGTGGTCCTGGTGCTATTCCCTGTATGGATGGAAAAGCAATGTTTTTATTTACATATTTATTCAGGAAAGATGTAAAACTACAGCACTTCCAGAACATTAGTAAAATCTGTTGTCATTATAGATGTGTGTGTGCGCGTACATATGTACATACAGTGAGGGGAAAAAACAATTTGAACCCCAGCTGATTTTGTAAGTTTGCCCACTAACAAAGAAATGATCAGTCTATAATTTAAATGGTAGGTTTATTTGAACACAGAGACAACAATGACAAAAAAAATGCGTTTCAAAAAGAGTTATAAATTAATTTGCATTTCCATGAAGGAAATAAGTATTTGATCCCTTTGAAAAACGTGCTTCAGTACTTGGTGGCAAAAACTTTGTTGGCAATCACAGAGGTCAGCCGTTTCTTGTAGTTGGCCACAAGGTTTGCACACATCTCAGGGGGGATTTTTTCCCACTCCTCTTTGCAGATCCTCTCCAACTCATTAATGTTACGTGGATGTTGTTTGGCAACTCAAACCTTCAGCTCCCTCCACAGATTTTTTTATGGGATTAAGGTCTGGAGACTGACTAGGCCACTCCATGACCTTAATATGCTTCTTCTTGAGCCAATCTTTTGTTGCCTTGGCCGTGTGTTTTGGATCATTGTCATGCTGAAATACCCAACCACGACCCATCTCACCCAACACTTGACATCCATCCTCCCTTTGATGCGGTGCAATTGTCCTGTCCCCTTGGCAGAAAATCACCCCCAAAGCATAATGTTTCCACCTCCATGTTTGACAGTGGGGACGGTGTTTTTGGAGTCTTAGGCAGCATTCCTCCTCCTCCAAACACGGCGAGTTGAGTTGATGCCAAAGAGCTCAATTTTGGTCTCATCTGGCCACAACACTTTCACCCAGTCTTTCTCTGAATCAGTCAGATGTTCAGTGGCAAACTTCAAACGGGCCTGTAGATGGACTTTCTCGAGCAGGGGAACTTGTGGGCACAGCAGGATTTCAGTCCATCACGGCGTAGTGTGTTACCAACTGTTTTTGTGGTGACTATGGTCCCAGCTGCCTTGAGATCATTGACAAGTTCCTCACGAGTGGTTCTGGGCTGATTCCTCACCATTCTCATTATCATTGAAAGTCCACAAGGTGAGATCTTGCACGGAGCTCCAGACCGAGGGAGATTGGCAGTTAATTTATGTTTCTTACATTTGCAAATAATTGCAACAACTGTTGTCACAAAATGGCGATGGTCTTGTAGCCCATTCCAGCCTTGTGTAGGTCCACAATCTTGTCCCTGACATCCTTGGAAAGCTCTTTGGTCTTGGCCATGGTGCAGAGTATGGCATCTGGATTGATTGAATGCTTCTGTGGACAGGTCTCTTTTATACAGGTAACGAGCTGAGAGGGCTGCCAATGTCAGCTCGTTACCTGTATAAGATCCACCTGTGAGCTAGAGATCTCGCTGACGGATAGGGGATCAAATACTTATTTCCTTCATGGAAATGCAAATTAATTTATAACTCTTTTTGAAACGCATTTTTCTGGATTTTTTTTGTCATTGTTGTCTCTGTGTTTAACTAAACCTACTATAAAATTATAGGCTGATTATTTCTTTGTGGGCCAACTTACAAAATCAGCTGGGGTTCAAATAGTTTTTTCCCTCACTGTATATATATATGTGTGTGTATGTATGTGTGCGTGTGTGTGTGTGTGTATATTTATATGTATACACAAAATACAAGTACAAAATTGTCCTAAATGTAAATGCTATGATTTCCATGAGGCTTGAAATTTTTTAAATGTGTATATATATTTTTAAGTAAATGTACTCACCCACATGCTGGTCGGTCGGCACGGCCAGTAGACAAATGAGAAATCCAGTTAAAATTTCCGCCATCTCTCTTGGTGAAGAAAATTTAAATGTTGGCTTTTAGTGTTTTTCAGTAAGTGTAACAGTTCTCCACCGATGAAATTCACGTTGGGGCATCTCTCCACTAAAGTACAACTGTACTTGGCTTCCTAACAGAACACAAAGAGAGCTTGTCTGTTTGTTCTGTGTTGCAAGCACGCTTCCTGTCTAGCCTTGAAAACACAATTCCCAAGCTGCCTGCGTCAGTAACTGCCCAGTGACTCACTGGGGAGGGAGGATACGGCTTCATGAGCTGTGATATCTATTAAATACTGTATTTACATACTTGTCATTTATTTAATAAATATCGGATTAAGCAATATAATGCTGCTACTAAATGTCGTTTCCAGGTAGAGACAGTCTACTTTTAATAGAGGTTTTTATGCAACATATATATGTTTTTGGTTCCAATACAATTGTCTTTTGTGTAGGAGGATATGGCTACTGTATCAAGTTCTTAACGGTTTGTTGATAGCCTCATTAACCTTTTATACAACCAGCTTTTTGAGAAAGATTTCATGGGAAACAATCCAACAGATGCAGATATTGCTCCCTGAAGTTAATGATGATTTCCTTCCTGTCAGCCATGTGGTCAGAGATTGCTTTATCCCTCTCTGGGGTTTTCTAAAATTAGCCTCAAAAGAAATGTCACAGGTAGATATGCTTACATGGTCTGCTTGGTATACAGTCATTGAGTGGAACAAGGACATATTTGAATAGAAGCCATTATTTCTGATTGAGTACGTATTGGAAAAAAATTTGAACTTAATTTCTCTGATTGCAGACCTCTGGAGATGAATCTGCTGTGTTGTGGCTGGACCAAATCCAGGAGGCCATACATACAGCCAACCAGGATGAAGAGGAAGCTCTCACAAGTGTGTGAATACAAGTTTAATTTATTGAAATTACACACAATATTTAACACTAAGTTTTTAGTCACTGTCCAATTAAACTATCACTTTTAAAAAAAAATAATAATAATTTGTGATAAATTCTAAAATGTAAAGCTCTGTTTACATGTGCGCAAACAACTATTCACATTGGTAAATTCTATTTACATTTCATTCTTGCACTGACGTTGTACCCTGTATGTGCTAATTTTTTTTGCTAAGTACATCCTGAATTTGACTGTTGGTGACCAAGTTATTGTGACATGTTATGACTTTTGTGGCAATGCACTACAAACTATGTAATACCTACAGCCTGTGGCTCTCACTCTTGTATTTGAATCAACACAACCCTTTTCTGTTTTGTTAGTTGCTGGAGCACTAGCTGACATCAACAAGATGGTGACAGAGGGTGTCTCCCAGAATACACTGCGGGCTCTACAATCACCAAATGTAGGGATGAGAGGAGTGCTTTCTGAATGTGCTGACATATATCAGCATGAACTGGCACAGACACAAACAAATAAGGCAGCTGAAGGTAATTAAACTATCAAATGCCATTTGGAAGAATGATACTTATTGGAGGAACCAATGTCTGTGTTTTCCCATAGGTAGCGCTGATATTTTGTGGGTGAAACACTGCTTTAATGACAGAAATGACTACTACTATAACCTAGAGACAAGACAGGGTAGCTGGGAGGAGCCAGACAATTTTGAACACAATTGTGGCCACCTTACAAAAGAAGAAATTCAGGTACTATGCCCCCATCGTATAGCCATCAAGTGCATTGTACATTTTATATGATAGTTCTCCAGAGGTTAAATTGCCTCGAAATGAAATATCTGTTCTTTGATTTAGAGTGTCATCAGTTGTCTGACTGCAGAATATAACAGGGAACAGCTGTGGTTGGCCAGTGAGCATTTAGTGACTCAGCTGCAGGCGAGGATCCGAGGTTTTCTGTGCAGGCGAAGGCATACTCAGAGACTAGAATATTTGCGTCAACAAGAACCACATATCATCAAACTGCAGGTAGAGTTAATCGAAGCCTGCTGGATTTTGTTGGTGCAATGACATTTGAATTTAGTAATACTTATTATGTTGTGTCCTTACCTGATACACATGTGTCAAATTATAACTTGACTTGTTTGTTACAGGCTTGCTGGAGAGGATGCAAACAGAGACAAATATACAAGGGCAGAATGAAATTACTTATTAAAAACATTTCCTCCATTGTCAAGGTAATACGTTTTTTGTTTCTCGTCATACAGTGTTTCAAACAAAAATGTGTATTTCTTTGTCTTGTTTAGATTCAGTCAATGGTAAAAATGTGGAAGGCCAAACGTAACTACACTGAACGTTTGCAGTACTTCAAAGATCATGTGAGTAAAAATCATCCTAATACAGACATTATTTCACATATAAGAGCTTACATGTATTTTTGTTTATAGGAGAAGGATATTGTGACCATACAGGCTTTTCTAAAGGCCAATAAAGCCAGAGACGACTATAGAACCCTGAGTAAGTCAAGATATTATGTCCCTGAGTCTCATATATTTGATCTGTCTTTCTGATGACTCTTATGTAAAAAAAAGCTGGGGCCAAGGACCCACCCCTATCAGTAGTACGGAAGTTTGTCCACCTGCTGGAGCAGAGCACTTTGGATCTGCAGGAGGAGCAGGAAGTGACACGACTCAAGGAGGAAGTGGTCACCAAAATTCGCTCCAACCAGCAAATGGAGCAGGATTTGAACCTGATGGACATCAAGATTGGGTTGCTGGTGAAGAACAGGATCACTCTGCAGGTGGCTAAACCTCACTTTGATATGAGCAAATACAGAAAAGATTGTGATTTAATTCATTATTTTTCTCCTGTAAGGATGTTGTATCCCATAATAAAAAAATGAAGAACGAGAAGAATAAAATGAGTAACGATGACCTCGCCACAGCAGACAAACTGGGAATAAAGGGGTTAAGTAAAGGAAAACGAAAGAAGCTGGAGGCCTACCAACATCTTTTTTACCTCCTGCAGGTAAATCGGTTGTGTGTCTTTTCTGTATCTTAAAATTGTGGTAAAATGGTCTGGTAAGATATTGTCTTACATGCTTTTCTTCGTTTTCAGACCAATCCATCCTACTTGGCCAAACTCATCTTCCAGATGCCCCAAAACAAGTCCACAAAGTTTATGGACACTGTGATCTTCACTTTGTACAATTATGCTTCCAACCAGCGAGAGGAATATTTACTACTCAAATTATTCAAGACTGCTCTAGAAGAAGAAATCGAGTAATGCCTGCAGCACTGCTCTTTTTAAATTCTGGCTGTTTTGTTTTTTTTTTAGACTGGTTCTGATCTATTGTACATTATCTGGCTTGGTTTCAGGTCTAAGGTGGACCAGATTCAAGACATCGTCACAGGCAATCCCACAGTCATCAAGATGGTGGTGAGCTTCAACAGAGGGGCGCGTGGCCACAACACTCTGCGACAACTGCTTGCTCCTGTGGTCAAAGACATCATTGAAAACAAAAGTCTTGGCATCAACACAAACCCAGTGGATGTTTACAAAGCCTGGGTCAACCAACTGGAGACAGCCACCGGAGAAGCTAGGTAGTAAAGTACTAATGTTAGATGATGTAAAGGATGTGGTCAGTGTTGTGGAAAATTTTTTAAGTTAGTGATTTTATCCTTATCCAAAATTAGCTTTTCTGATTAAAAAAACAAATTGGACTTAGATGCTTTTTGTTGCACAGTGACATTATGAAATACTACAGCTGTTCCCAAACTTTTTTTGCCGCACCCTCCTTTTGGAGATAAAATTATTTTCAGTTAACTCTGCTTGTCCACCATTTTTTCTGCGCGTCTCCATGCACGTAGTCAAAAGTGTTTTTGGAGCACTCTTGCTAAGTCAGAAAGAAAATGTGAACACACCCAGAGTGGCAAAAAATCCATAAACAAGGCGCTTCGTTATTAAAGCCGCTGGGTTCTAAGGGAGAGAAAGTAGCAGCTTGCAGTCCAAAAAATACGGCAATAATGAAAAGTGTGCATTTTAGCCCCCCGCCCCACCTGTCATAATGCCTTGTTCCCCTTAGGGTGTATGCCCCCCCCCCAGTTTGAAAAAAAGAATTATCTAAAAATATTTAGAGTGCTAACCTTCTGTCTTTGTATTAACCTGCCACAGCAAGTTGCCTTATGAAGTGACTCCTGAGCAGGCAATGTCACATGAGGAGGTACGCAGCAGGTTGGAGGCATCCAGTCTGGCACTTCGCTATGCAACAGATAAAGTCCTTAACTCCATTATGTCCTCTCTGGATAATATCCCGTAAGTTTGGGCACCTGTCAAATCTTGTCCTTTCTGATTGTTTCAGCTTGCCAATGTTTTAAGCAGAACTCATGTTTTTTATGCATTTTACTTTGTAATGTACAATGATGTTTTTCTTCCCCCACTTGTGTTATTGTAGTAACTTCTTCTGCCCACATCCTCTTGTTACGTGTGATTTGGGACAGTGCTCAACATTTTGTTTTTTTTCTTTTGGGGGACATTTGAAGGACCAAAATCTTAAATATACCACCAGATGGTGCTAATGCTTCAACAAGACTGGAAAACTGCGATTTTTTTCAAAAGTGAAATATTTGACAGAATATTGACAGGCATCTTTAATAGTTCAGCATTGGACACTTGAAAGAAGGGCTGGATTGTCACAAAATAATTATTTAACCACTGTTTGTGTCCCTGTGTTTTTACACCCATAGTGTATGTCACATTTTGTTTGTGTTCATTTTGTTTTGCATGCAGTTATGGCATGAGATATGTAGCAAAGGTTCTGAAGAACTGCCTCCATGAAAAGTTTCCTGATGCATCAGAAGATGAGCTGTTGAAGGTAGAATCCTTCTTTGCCCAATTTAATATTTATCACAAAACACATGTATTGACTCATCAGATTATTTTTGCTTCATCACTAACATGTATTCCACAATGTCTTATTTATTTTCTGTTACAGGTTGTGGGAAACCTGCTCTACTACCGCTACATGAATCCTGCCATCGTAGCTCCAGATGGATTTGACATTATTGACCTGTCAGCGGGAGGCCAGCTCCATGTTGACCAGCGCCGCAACCTTGGATCTGTGGCAAAGATGCTCCAGCATGCTGCTGCCAACAAGCTGTTTGAGGGCGAGAACGCGCACATGACGCCTATGAATAACTTTATATCTCAGACATATGACAAGTTTCGGTGAGAAATAACATTTAGTATTGATTCTGCTACTGTCTTAATTCTGCATTTTATTTCTACCTTATGTCTAAACCCAAACAGGTGATGATGTGAGGCAAGTAATATTTGTTTTCACAGAAATTAAAGCAAGCAGAGAGACTTCCCTGTAACATTTTAGAAAAATAGTCAGCCCAGCTAAAACAACTATATTCCCCTGGTGAAGCCAAGAACATGTTGAGCTGACATAGAAAAAGTTCAGGCAGTTTGGCAAAAGTAAAATACACTTAACCAAGTCAGCATTTGCCTCATCAGCATCTGTTCACTTCAAAAGAAGCACTGTATATTTTAATTTTAAGCAGGCTTGAACGCAGCTTTTTTGAAGAAGTTGAAAGTATCAGTTGGAGTGACATTCAGCCCCCTTTTGTCCCTCATAACTACTGAGCATAACCTTCAATGTATATCATGTTTGGTAGTGAAGTGAAGTGAAGCAAAGCAGAATGTGTTTTTAGTTAAAGTGTGTCTTCTTAGACACTTCTGGGGGTGTCATCTTCAAAAAAAAATTAAAGTATCACACGTGTATGTACTTTTAGTGGTGGGTGTATCAGAACAAGAACTTTTACCAGGACCACAAAATATGGAATTTGAGGATTCCGAAAGAGTAGAACATAATCTTGCTGGTTTAACAAAGTAAAACAATTCTTTATTTGCACCTTTTATCTGCACGGAAATATAACCCTGACTGTTGCTGTGAAAACTCTATTTTTGTGTAGGGTGTTTTTCCAGGCTGCCTGTGATGTACCTGAACCTGAAGAGAAGTTTAATATTGATGAATATTCAGACATGGTGACCCTGAGCAAGCCCATCATCTACATCTCTATCGAGGAGATCATCAATACTCATTCTGTGAGTTCATCTAAAAACATTTTTGAGGCGTTTCACCACTTACTTTGTATTCCTCCAGCTTCTTTTGGAACATCTGGAGGCTATCTCACCAGACCACAATGACTTACTCCATGAGCTCCTACAGGACCTGGGAGATGTTCCTGATGTTGAGACATTACTTGGTAAAATCACATTTTTTAGACTTAATAGCTTTTGTATATGTGTACACTTCTAATCCAAAATCTTAAAACCAGTTGAAAAATTGCTGGGATTTACCTTTTGCACATTTGGATCTTAATGAGGTTTTAAGGAGCGCTACAATATGCAAAAGTAAGAAAGTGTAGTGTGACAAAAAGGACTTTGAAAAAGTAATTTTTTGAAAACAACAATTAAACTGAAATAGGTTTTTTATCATCTGTTTAAAAGTTTTAAGACCATCGCTCAAAAAATGACAAAAAAACTCTCCAAACCAGAACAACAAATGTTTTTCAGTAGGACTCAGTAATGAGTAGCTCCACCGTTCTTGTTAATCACTTCAAAAAATGGTTTGGGAATGCTTGATGTGAGTGTTTCTAGGAAGCTAGTGGGAACATTGCTCCAAGTGATGAAGATGGCTTCACGAAGGGCATCAACTGTCTGGAACTGATGGCCATTTTCATGAACTTCAAATGCTATCTATCCCCAAATGTTCTCTAGGATTTAAATCAGGGGAACTTGCAGCACGGTCCACAACAGTCATGTTATTCTCCCTGAAGAAGTCTTTCGTCAAGCGAGGATTGTGAACTGCAGCGTTGTCCTGTCATGTTATTCTCCCTGAAGAAGTCTTTCGTCAAGCGAGGATTGTGAACTGCAGCGTTGTCTTGTTGAAAAACCCAGCTGTTACCACACAGACGAGGGCGCTCCAGTCATGAGGGATGCCAGCTGCAACATCTGCACGTAACCAGCCGCAGTATGAGTTCCACTGAATGGAAAAAGCAACCCAGATCATGATGGACACCCCTCCGCTGTGCCGGGTAGAAAACAGCTAAGGTGGGATCTCCTTGTCATGCCAGTATCGTTGGGAGCCATCTGGACCGTCAAGGTTAAAAAAATGTTCTCATCAGAGAATAAAACTTTTTCCACCTTTCAATGTTCCATGTTTGATGCTCCCTGGCAAAGTGTAAAGTGTGGCAGGTTATGTGCAGATGTTGCAGCAGGCATCCCTCATGACTGAGGGCCCTCTTCTGTGTGGTAACAGCTGGGTTTTTCAACAGGACAACTCTGCAGTTCACAATGCTTGCTTGAGGAAGGACTTTTTCAGGGAGAATGTCACTCTTTTGGACCATCCTGCATGTTCCCCTGATTCAAATCCTATAGAGAACATTTGTTTATAAAAATGGCCATCAGTTCCAGACAGTTGATGCCATTCGTGAAGCCATCTTCACCACTTGGAGCAATGTTCCCACTACCTTTCTGGAAACACTCACATCAAGCATGCCCAAACCAATTTTTGAAGTGATTAACAAGAACGTTGGAGCTACTCATTACTGAGTCCTACTGAGAACATTTTTTGTTCTGGTTTGAAGAGTTTTTTTGTCATTTTTTGAGCAATGGTCTTAAACTTTTGATCAGCTGAGAAACAGCCTTTTTCAGTTTAATTGTTTTCAACAAATTACTTTTTCAAAGTGATTTTTGTTACACTCTCCCTTCTTGCGTTTGCACAGTGTAGCGCTACTTAAAACCTCATTAAGATCCAAATGTGCAAAAGGTAAATCGTAGCAATTTTTCAACTGGTCTTAAGATTTTGATCAGGTCTGTCTATCATAGCTTCAACAGTCATGATGAAAAGTTAAACATAAAGGATAATAACATAAAACTAATTAGTTTGTAAAATTGAACTGTATTCTAAATGTATTTTCAGTCCAGTTGTTTGAACATTAAACACAAGTAAAAATTGCTGAATTTGCACATGTCCTGATTGAGGCTGCTGCAAGCATGACTGCCTACTAGGGGTGTAACAATTTATTTTAACAAGGATTCGGTTCGTATTACGATTTGTGGTTGCCGATTTGATTCAAGGACAATATTGGTTCGTTTAGAACGATACGATCTATAACAATTCAATAACTTTAAATTGATTCAATAACTTTTTAGCCTAAAATTCAAGCAGTCAAACTGTGAAATAAATAGCTGGATACTGGACAGTGCAGGTGAAGTATCCTAAATTCCCTTTGCTTTTTGTAAGAGAATTGGGTATAAATTAATTATGGCTCTAGCTAACAAACATGTAAACCAATGAAAATACACCCTGAATCCTATAAAAAATTGATATTTTAGGACGTCCACGCGGATTTTTCTGAGCGCGCATGCTTAGCATCACGTGACTTCATCTGTGCGCCCGATCAGCAGGCATGACTAATCGACTTACGACAAATCAAACTCTTACAAGGATAGCATATAACATCTTAATCGTTAAAATAGATAAAAAAAAAACACATCCATATAAACGGGACGATGATTAAATCCAATGTTTTATGTCCTAGATTACCTTTCAAACGATGTTAGATCAATATGTAATCTGGAATGGCAACTTGGTGAACACAGATCGATGTAGTTGGATCATAAGAATATAAATCTATACGTCTATCTAGTAAATGAATTGTTACACCCCTACTGGCTACCATCACAATGTACACTGAGTTGGATAATCGGTTTTTGATTGTCAGCTTGGCGTCTATAATACAACATTACAGAAAATGTATACACAATTGACTTTCTATAGCCTGTGTATTGTCCTTAATGTAAGTATGACATCATGATTCTTGCAAAAATAAAATAAAATTTATTTGTAAATTTGTAAAATATAGAAATGTCAGATAGGAGGCACTTACAGCACTATTGTATCCTGAAGCTGGATGTTGCTTGTCAGTGCTGTACTTAACACACAGAGGAAAAGCCAGTCGGTTTGTTTATTCTTTCAACAGCAGGACCAGCCCGCAGAAAGTTAAATGTCTTCAGGATATTTTTCTGCTCTGCTAAATGAATTAATTTGGTGGTGGATTTTTTACTCAAGCTCACCAGGATATCAGACTTTTACAACCACATTACCCACCATGAACCTCAATGCACCCCACCATGAACCTCAATGCACATCACTGGTATATGTATAAAAATATAGTTAATCAATGTACATGTTCTTGTTCAACTGAGGTGAAGGAGCTGTTCACAGCAATGACCCAAACAAGGAGATTGTCCTCACCCAACTGGCCAAGACAGAGATCTCCCTCACACTGACCAGCAAGTTTGAGCTGCTTGAGGGTGATGACAAAGACTTAAAGACACTTGCGACAAAGTAAGTCACGTGACTATCATGAGACCATTAAACGTATTCCAGCCTCTTTATGCTTGATGGACAAATGCATTGGGACACAAGTGAATACATTCAGCTCACAGATTTAGACAATACACGATATTGAGTTCATGAGAACAAAACGATATTTGAACATTACTTATAAGAAAACAGCAATGACAATACAGTATATGACTGGACAACAGACTTGTCACAAAACAATGCAGGTACATTTTGAAATGTGTTTTAATGTTGCGTGTGTGATGCTTGTAACTGTTGAACTTCTTTCCACACATTGAAACAAAAACTTTAATGAAAGACGTTAGGATCCTTTGCATCCAACTTAGATGTAAATTTAGTTTTTCCCAGCATGTCTGTTTGTCAGTGCACAAAGTCAAGACCAAGAGGACTATATCAAATACACACCTGATCAGAATTTTTTTTAATGCAACAATTTACACAAGTAGAGCATCAAAATGTAAAAAGAAGAAATGGGAGTGAGTATCCATGTACACAATCCAGCCATCTTGAACATTAAACCACCCCTTGGAAAATCTTGCAATTTTTCAGCTGATCTTCAAAAGGAGTCTACCTTTTTGGGATCACAGAGAGAGGAAAATGGAAAACATATACACATACTTCATATTTGGTCTTCTATTTTCACATCCCGCAGTGTTAATGGATATGTGTATACAATACGTGTGTGTATGAAACTGTGCTACGTTATGCTTAACCTTTTATGTGGCACACAAGTTTTTTTGTTTCTTGCCTATCTGCCAGTGACCCCATCTTTTGTCTTTCCTGCACTTCATTTCCTGTTCAAACAGGAAAAAGCTTGCTGGCTGTGGTTATCTGGCTTATAAACATGTATCCTTCGGTTTCTTGCAAAATGTTCTGAGCTAAAATAGGAATAGAGTACAGTGCATATCTTTTGTTGAAGCTATTACCACAATAATTGCCTTTATTTAATCGGGTAGTTTAATAAAAAATGTCTTGTGATCTATTTGTAAAATATGGCAAAGCAAAGTATTCATTCAGGAGTGTGTATATAAAGGTAGTTAGTATTATTCTCCACTAAATTTAAATTTATCCAATTTTTTTTCTTCTTTAACTTCCCATAGCCACATTGGACTGGTTGTAACTCGTTGGTATGAAAATAACTCTCTTATCCTTTGAGTTTTTTCCAATATGTGACCAAAAAAAAGATCTTTACAGAAGTATAGTAGATTTGGTTATTGAATATAATAATGCAGCGGAAGCTTCGTTAGCGTCATTAATTCACTCTCTAGAAGGTCTGACTCTGCCCCAAAAGACCAAACAAACAAATTGGACCCATGCAGTGTATTACTAACACAACAAGCGCCATATTTTACATACAAAATTTTGGCAAAATTTTGGAGTAAATTTTGAATGGAACTGAAAAAAGCGCTAACAGAAGGATGATAACCAAGTTTCCACTGTATCACTTTTTAATGTAGTGCAATAAATAGATGTCTGATTGGATGTGTATGTGCTTTTACACATTTAGGACAAAGAAGCTAATAGTAGATGTGGTTCGAATTCAACCTGGAGAGACATTGCCTGAAATTCTAGAGACCCCTGCTACAGCTCCACAGGTCTAATTTTTTTGTGTCCAAAATGCCAACTTTGTTCTTTCTACATGCTGTTAGTTTGGCTTATACTGTTTTTTCCCACAGGAGTCAGAGCATACAAAGATAGTAGTTCGGCGGGCAGTTCAGGATGCTCAGACCCCAGAGGGTCTGAAGAGCAGCCCAGCAGTATTGGAGGACAGTCAGCTTCCCCTGGAGCAGAAGAAGAGAAAGATTCTTAGGAACCTTCGGAACTTGGAGCAAGCTAACCTCGTCACAGCCGCTAACAAATACCAAGACATCATCAATGACATTGCTAAGGTATGAAACACCCCCTCAGAAGGCTGTAGATAAGTTTGCTTGTCTTGACTTCTTAACTGATCAAACGAATCAACAGGATATTCGCTACCAAAGACGCTACAGACAAAGGAGGAAGGCCGAGCTTGTCAAGCTTCAGCAGACACTCTTGGCACTCAATTCTAAAACAACCTTCTACCAGGAGCAGATGAACTATTATGACACCTACATCAAGACCTGCCTGGACAACCTCAAACGCAAGTGAGGATGACTGTACTCGATGGTTTGCCATTGCGTGTGCGCTTTGCTTGCGATGTCACCGCTTATCCGCCACTGTTGTGCATGGCTAGTAATTCACGCAGATCCATTAAAATGGAAAGCAAAGGGGAGGACAAGGGCAGTAAGAAGTGGAAGCCTCCATCACTGAAGTACACTGGAGCAAGGCTGCACGAGAAGGGAGTCATTCTGGAGATTGAAGGACTTCAGACCAACCAGTGAGTGGAACTTGCCTCTAATCAGTTTGACAAAGATTTAGCCCATTTAAGTCAACACTTTTGTAAATCATATTAATCTCATTAAGAATGTTTTAATACGTAAAAAAGTCTTAGTCTTGTCACCTGTTTAAATCTAATTTAACATGTTAAGTTAAATCTCCTTAGAGTGACAAGAGCTTAATAAAAGCTTCTCTACCTGACTCTAACTCCAACACCCGTGCCATCATTTGAACTCACAGAAGTCTTTCATACAAAAGTTATCAGCGTGCCTGCTAATGCAAAACATAACATGTGCAACAATTGGGCCATTTTACAGTAAATTATAGTTCCATTTTCCTGGATGTGCTGCATCAACACTTATCAGTTTCCTTTGCCTGCCAGGTTCAAAAATGTTATGTTTGACATTTCGCCGACTGAGGAAGTTGGGGATTTTGAGGTGAAAGCCAAGTTTATGGGAGTAGAGATGGCAAAAGTTCAGCTTCATTTTCAGGTAAACATGTTCCCAGTACCTTACTTTCCCAAAAGACACAGATGAGATGCTCAGAACATGTGACACTTTCTGACAGATTCATGTTTAACACTAGCAGCGAAAATCACTTTTCATTGTGTGTCATTTGTGTGTGCTTTGTTTGTGTCCAGGACCTCCTACAGCTCCAATATGAAGGCGTGGCTGTCATGAAGATGTTCGATAAAGCTAAAGTGAATGTCAACTTGCTAATTTTCCTCCTCAATAAGAAATTCTATGGCAAATGAATGCCAAAGAATAATAATGAAAGAAACCCTTTAGTATAAATATAGGTCAGGAAAATATATGAAGTTGCAAGACTATTATTTCATCATAAATTGATTAATTAAATCAAAATACATGTTAACGTTTTTTTTTGTTCTTTCCCTTGTGGAGAGGTAAATGTAAGTAAGGATTTTAATTATAAAGTTATTCTTTGTTTGAATGTAAAAGAAACACTATTGTTTTTGTTTGTCACTTCAATGAAGCAGTTACATCCGCATCTCTTGACTTCATAAATACTGTAGCTCACAGGTGCTTTTTTAAAATCAAATATGAATCATATTTTAATTAATAAAACTTTTAAATGCTAAAAATATTGTATTTTAATATGTATTGTCAGTGTAACGTGATTTTGACAAAGCAATGTATAATAAATGTCCAAAAATTATTTGGATGTTTCTTTAGTTTTTTCCCAATGAGATCCTGATCAAGTTAAAACAAATGCTAATTTTAATTGCCTTACGAAGACAAAAGGTGTCAGTATTAATTTAACAATGTTTTGTTGTAGAGGTCATTTTGCAGTGGTGCACTGCATCGTACTGTGAGGTGTCTATTTTTCTGTTTTCTTTCATTAGTGACATAAGGCAAAAGATTACAAACATCTAATCTCATGGCCAGTGACGGAGTATTTTTTTTGTGGGGCTATCAATAAAAATTGAATTGTGATTAATTACATTTTTCTCCATAGTTAACTGAATGAATCGCAAATTGAAGTTATAAGTAGGGATGTATAGTAAGGGATGTATAGTAAGTTTAAAAATGGATTCTATACACTTTATGAACATTACAATTCAAATGATAATACTAATCTTACATTGTAAAATAAAGTGCCCAAAGTCAGCTGGGATAGGCTCCAGCTTGCCCCTGCAACCATAGTGAGGATAAGCATCATACAAAATGGATAGATATAAAATAAAGATTGACTGACTGGATTGGTTTGCAACCGGGGTGAGAATCCGCACCTCAAAGTTGGAATCTCGTCCCTGGGGAGCAGTTCAGGGTGCGTACATCTGTTAGGAGGCCTCGAAGACCCAGCGCAATCTGGAGAGACTATAAATTCCAACTGGCCTAGGAACACCTCGGGATTCTTCGGGAGGAGCTGGATGAAGTAGCCGGCGAGAGGGAAGTTTGGGTTTGCCTGCTTAGTCTGCTGCCCCCGTGACCCGATCTCGGATAAGTGAAAGAAGATGAATGGATGGGTCGTTATTTAATTCCTCAACTAATATACAATTAGAAATCCTGCAGTTTTGGCAAGCAGAGACTTGTCCCAATCTGTTAGAATTCTTGAACGCACTAGATAGTCCCCTATACTGTATTTTTGCCCATTTTCCTTTCACCTCATGTTTGACAGTCTAGGCTTGTACTGTTGATGTTGGGTCTCTATTCAGTTTATGCTTTTCCTTTTTTAGTTTTACTTAAGATACTAACTTAACATAAATTAGATATCTATGATTTATGTATGTTTTGCTGATATGTTGAACATCTTTTCTGGTGATTAGCTAGCACACTGCTTATGCTGTTCTCTTCAGTTATGGTCACATTAACACATGCCCCCAAATGGCTGTCCTTGGCTATGCCTGCTAGTAACTAGCGGCTTGTACCCCACATATGATCTTGCAGGTCAAAGCAAAAAAAAATCGGACAAAAGATGTCTCACGTCTTGAGAAAAAAAACCAAAAAAACACCGTTTAGTTGGGATACGCTTATACCAACATGCAGCTGTATATTTGAGTGCTTCAGTACCTTTTGACTTCTCTCTGGCAGTCGACAGTCCGACAACTAAACTCGCAGTGACAGTAGATACAGAAAACTTTGGTCTTACTCGACAGCCATCCGCCAGGGCTTTGAAGCTAAAGTTACTATTCAAAATACCTTTTTCTTTGTCCCTTTCTGCTCAATATTTGTTCCTCAAAACTACTGTGTGGGCCGTAGACGTGTGCACATTTATACATGGGTAAAAAACACATACTGCTGTAAAAGGAACTTTGCGTTAACTTTGACAGCCTGAATTTTTACCGTTGAACATTGACACTGGCAACATGAATACGGGAAGCAGACATCCAAACCCTATTGCATTAAAATGACACTTATAGTCATGTATTCTTTAATTCTGCCCATAAATTAAATGATGACAAATCCTGCTGAGGAGGAGTCAAGGGGGTGTGACAGCATCTGTGTATTTTAACACTGTTGGCATACTGATAAAACAGACTGCCGTGGATCCTGGTAAACTAACTTTGCTGCTTTGAGGAAATATGGCCACAGTTCACCCATCATTTTGGCTGTTGGGGATGTTTTGTCTTTACAGTTCAGCATTTGGCACTAATAATTGTAAGTATTTAAATGTTTGTATTTAAATCCAGACAAGAACAAATCAAAATGAGAATGCATAAGTGGTTGTTTGCTACTGCAAGAGTTTAGAGGGGTAATGCAAGGAATGTAATTGTAGACCTTACACTGATATCATCCAGCTACACACAGCATCAGGTGTGTTTGCAAAATGTAATGTCATTCAAACAATATAGAACATTCTGTCTATTTTGATTGATACTGATTGATACTTAATCATGCATTATTTGCTTATAAATTACTCCTAAGATGTTCCTAATAAGGTATGTAATCTCACTTGTAATTTGTAAATAAGCTTAATGTTCTGTACATTTTTAAGCACAATAATAAACATTGTTGAATTTTTGCCTCAAAAATTAGTGTAATGTTTTCAAAGGCTCTATGTGTTGACGCAGATTGTGCAGGTGTATCTAATGAAAACGTCCACGACCTGAATGAAGTTGCTCCTCCACCTCACTCTGCTCAAGTAGTCTCATTTGTTTGTGCTGTATTGTGCAATCAAAACTAATGTTTGTGCTGCTTTTGTTTTTGAGACATGAACCATTTGAGTTTTGGTTTACTACCTGCTCAAAATTAAACCAAAATTGTCTCATTGTTTCCCTTTTTGTTTGTGCTGTTTTGTGCAAATGAAATGACTGTTTAAATATGCGGTTTAAAATAAGGTATGTGGTGATGACATCCACATCACACACATCCAACTGTACGCACTGAAATTGATCCTGTTGTTGTAGCTGCAGCTTGTCTGGTTCCAGTGAGTAACTTCATTGTCGTCCAAGTGTTTTAACTCATTGTATTGTAGTGTAGCTGGTGCAGGAAGAACAAAAATATTTAATAAATAAAAATTAATAATTTAAATCATTAATTCAAATAATTGATTTTGTATAGACTTATCGACCCAGGAATTCAAATGTAGCTTTTAATTATCATGGGTATGCGGTGAAAACTGTAATGAAATGAAACTCTCCACATTGATTTATTACAACACAAATTAAGTGCTCTGACCTTATTCAATCATATTTTGGCAAAGTAAGCATTAATATCCAAATCTATCTAAATAAACTGTAATATCAAATATGTCATTCTCACATGATAATTCAATGTGGATGGCAACTAACTTAGTCTCATACAGTCACTTGCCAGCAATCTTTTTCCCACTGGCAAAGACTGAGTATGCCTTCAAAAACCAGAAGTACGTTTTAGCAATAATATTTAACACAAATTTACGTAAACCATGAATTATTCATCTAACCCACTTTTAATTACTTTTAACAGCATAAATATTTTAGAATTGATTTAAAACCAGTTACATTTATTGTGAAAAATGTCGTAGGAGTAGCACCGTGACAGTTGCAACACCACTTTTGCTCACTTTGGAATGTTGCAACTGTGTGAAATCACCGGAAAAAATATTGAAATCACAATTTTAAACAAACAAATTTTTTTTGCACGAAAACAAAGAGAATAAGACTTTTGGTTTTTCTCTGAGCATGTTGGGAGTCTTATTAAACTGTATTACAGCCTAAAACCTAAATCATTAATATCTCCAAAAAAAGCAACGCAATCATTCAGTTTAACTGCACCAAACAGCACAACCGCAGCACAAAAGAATGAGATTATTTTGGTTTTATCTGGAGCAAATAGGGGTTTGCATAAACTTTGCTTAACCTATAAAAAATTTGTAATATCTCTAAAACGAAAGCAGCACAAACATTCATTTTAATTGCACAAACAAGGTAAGGGGAAAAAAATACTATTTTGGTTTCATTCTGAGCATGTCAGGAGGATGATTATGTAGTATCCCAAAACTTAAATCGTTAATATGTCAAAAAGAAAAGCAGCACAAGCATTCATTTTTACTCCACAAAACAGCACAAACTACCTTCTTATTGCATTTGACATTCAGGTCATCAAATAAACGGACATTGTAGCAAACAATGATTTTGTGTTTTTGTGTGTCCCACCGAAGCATCAAAGCCTTTCCTGCGGACCTTCTCTGGCCACACTCTGAAAGAAGCCGGTGCGGACTACTTAGATCTGTCTTTGCTAGACGATGATGACACAGGTTCTGGCTTCCAGTCCCAGGCCAAGCCGGTGAGAAGTCATCACGGCTCGCATCCTCCTTACAAGCAGTATTTTGTCTCGGAGGAGGCTAAGCGTTTCCTGAAGGGTTACCTGTCGACCGCCTTTGTCCCAACTGTCTACACCTTTGTCTTCATCATCAGTGTGCCCCTCAACCTTGTGGCTGCCGTGATTTTTGTGCATCCCATCCGTCCCAGGAAGCCTGCTGTCATCTACATGTTGAACCTTGCCTCCGCTGACCTGCTTTTTGGTCTGCTCCTTCCCTTCAAGATGGTCTACCATTACCACGGTAACAACTGGACCTACGGCCCTTTCATGTGCAGGGTGGTGACGGCGGCCTTCTACTGCAACATGTACTGCTCGGTGCTGCTCATGGCGTGCATCAGCATCGACCGCTTCATGGCGGTAGTCTACCCCATGAACTCGCTGACGTGGCGCAGCCCTCAGACGGCATGGGGTGTTTGTGTCGCCATGTGGCTGCTGGCCCTCGCCGGGGCGGCACCTCTCTTAGCTGCGGGTCAAACTGCACACCTGCCCCACCTGCACATCACCACTTGCCACGATGTGCAAGATGCAGGCGAGCTAATAGCTTTTTATGGTTACTTCTTCCCTATCTACTCCTCTGTGTTCTTCTTCATCCCTCTTATCTTCACTGTGGCGTGCTACGTGCGTATTATCCAGGCCTTAGCAGCCTCCAACATCAAGAACCGCACCAAAAAGACTCGAGCGGTTGTGATGGCAGTGATCGTGCTGGTTGTGTTTGTGGCGTGTTTCACCCCAGCTAACATCATTCTCATGGTTCACTACGTCGAGGTCGCCCACAAGTCCAGCGACACCTCCTACCTGGCCTACCTACTTGCCACGTGCGTGGGGAGCCTCAGCTGCTGCCTGGACCCCCTTCTCTACTATTTTGGGTCATCTCAGTGCAGGAAACGGGTAGTGGCGCTGTTCGGACGAGGGCGTCCGCACCAGATGACGAGCAGCTTGCGCACAGAGAGCACCGCAACTAGCAAGCGGAGGGACAGCAGCAGGTCTTGCAAAATGGAGGTTGTTCAAAATGGTTCGTGCGGCCAGTACAGCATGTTGGACACTTAAGGATTATGTCTTAGTGTGTAACAAGGAAATAAATTGGGTTGCGTCAGACAATTCATTTAGTACACCAACTTTGGGTTTTGTATTCCACGTATTGTATTATCATTTTCCTTAAGCATTTAGAAATATAAACATTGGCAGGAGCACAGCCTAATGACAACAGAATAGTAGCATACTAAAACTGAAGTCAGTAGACCTCCTGGGTTGAAAGATTGTGGTTTTCATATCAACATAAAGGTTTACATTGTTAGGTTTATTAACGTGAAAAAGCTCATGAGGCGTTATGAAATAGGCAAACACTCTTCACAAAGTTGTGACGGGGTCAAGCAGATGGGGGGGAACAAGTGTACAGCAGGCCCTTGCCACTTGGAATTTAGCTGCTTCACTCCATCACGGTTTTTCAAATATATATTAATAAATCATGCAGTTATGTGGGTGAATGTGGCGTATTTTTAGTGCAGAAATATGCATATTGAAGCAAATTGTACACTACATTGCTTAAATTGAGCATTTCAACTAAAGTACAGATACAAGTCATTGAAAACACTGCTGTGAAGGATATTACACTAAGTACAAATGTAAAGGTGACTGTAGAGCTGTTAGTTCATGTCTGGAGGGCTCTAACAATGTCAGAAAACGTACTTATATCAGCAGGTTTTCTATACTCAAATAAAAAAATGTATAAATAAAATTCACATATCATTGTTGGGTCTGAAACCAATTAACTGATCATAACGAGGGATTACTGTGTTTGTAACAAACGTCAAGTATGCGTTGTTCCCGTGTGTGGAAATCTTTCAAATAGGGATTTCAGAAAAAGTAAAAAAAAACAAAAAATGCAGAGTAAGGTGGCTGCTGAACTTGTCTCTCTCGGTGAGAGGAGCAGAGTCTGACCATAAAAAATAAAATATTGCTAGAGCTCAAAAATGCTCTATCTCTAACGTGGGAAATAGAGAAAGAATTACCTCACGTAATTTGCTCATCCAGCTTCATTGAAATGCTCCTGCTAAATGCCGTATGAGTGCCAAATGATTCAGTAACAACAGAAATATTCCACAGAGGCTGGTCTGTTGCAAGAAAATAGGATGGAAAAGTAACATTTAAAAAAGGGGGGAGAGTCTGCACCGGCCAGCCTTATTTGAACCTGTGACACAAAGTAATACATTTATACCCACAACGACATGCGCTCCAGTTACGCTGCTGCACGAGACAACGAGACTTTTCATATAGTTTATCCCAACAATACACATGTTAAGTGCGTACGTTTGCTTCAAGCAGCTACTGTATCTGTGTTAAATGGTTTTTCATTCTGCAGTCTGCTTGTCATCAGGACACAGCTCTGGAGCAGAAAGACAGATAAAGAAGAAAAGCAGTGAGAGAGACAAATGACAAGACATGACAAGTGTTTTGGTGTGGGTACAAGGGACGATAATGATAAATGTCCTTTTAATATGACAGAACATCTCCATCTATCAGCAACTTGAATTCAACCATTAGCATGAAGGCAACAACAAGACCTGCTGACCTGTTATTCCGTCATATTTATGGACGTTCTCTGGGAAGTTCAAACAGCCCACTTGCTTTTGGAACACCTCAACATCTTTGGGATCTATTTGTCCGCTCCTTGCTATTTGAGATAGATGTTACAGCGTATTTATTTCAAAAGGTCACATTTTAAAACACTGATAGGCAGACGAGAGAGTTGCAGACTTACTGAACTGCAAGATGTATCTACCAGTGACGTCACCATTTCGGAAAGTGTCTGTCCACAGGAGGCAGTCAGAGCAGGTCCTCAGGATGTGACCTTTGTGGTCTGCTAGATTTTCTTTGGAAACACACACAATTAATTATTTGCCACATAATGGAGTTTTCCACCACATATTTAGTTCTAAAGGTCACATACTGTGTATATAAAAACAAGACATTTAATGACGCTTTAACAGTTATATGTGTTCATCACCACCAAACTCTCACTGATATTTTGGATTTTAATAACATCATAAAGAAAAAGCCACTTTCCTCTGCATCCCACCTCTGACTCACCCCTAGCCTACCCTTTGTACACAGCCACCACTTCACAGCTTTGAAAAAAAGGCTTCACTGCACATCTAAAACCTGGAGTTCTGCCAGCTACAGATGTGGGAGCTATACGTTTTATTAGTTTTGTTTTTTTTCCAGCAGACAGACTAACTTATAATGACGTTGCTGTTAAATGTTATCACTGTAAGTATATTATTACATTATCATAACGATATTATTATTACTACAATGTCACTACTTATCATGTCATGTCATGTCATGTCATATCATACCATGTAATATCATATATTATATCATGTCATATAATATCATATATTTTATCATATCATACTGTATAACATATCAAATCATATCAAATCCCATCATATCATATACCATGCCTTGTCATGGATCTCAATAGATAAATAGCTAGGAATGAAGTGGTGAATGTACTGTATGTTGGCTCATCATGCGTCCACTTACTGCGAAATATGGTGGCAAGTCCAACAACTGTTGCATTCACTTCCCCCAAAATACAACGATTGCTGTGTGGGACAAAGTATTTTGCAAAATGTCATTTTAAAGTTTGTGAGTTTCCTAATAAAGCCCTTAATGGAGCAACTTACAAGCAGTGGTCACCCCATCGCAGTGTCACAATGTGACTCTCCGATGTTGGGGACAAGTCAATCCAGGAGCTTTTCACAGACTCCAATGCCTGATGGTACGGCAGGGGGCCACCAGCTCCCATCACATACACCCATTTTCCAAATACCTGCGAGTTCAACAATACATCAATATGAAAATATGTTATGTGCTTTGCAGCCATGTAGAACTGCACACCACAAGACTGAGTGCAGGTTCTGATATTTTGGTTACCTTATGTAGTTGCATAATAAACATATTAATTAATAGTCACATCTGAGCATTATCTTTGATACAGTTCTTTAGATCTATCAAAATAAAACATTAAAATGACTCAATTTACCAGTTTTGGATCCTCTGGCATGAAAGGTTGGACCAGATCCTTGCAGTCCGGTGCAGAAGCACCACAAAGTGTGGTGAGAGGCAACAAAAAAGCAACCACAGGCACACGAGTCATGTCGCACTGCCACACTGAAAAGTGTGTTACTGCCTAACACTGCTCTCTCTCAGGGGCTCTCAAAGCGTACAAAAATGGTGTGCAAATGTCTATAAGGGGGAAAGAAAGGGTGTGTTCTGCACGGTAAATGCACTAAGGAACATTGGGAATAATCATGCTTTCACTGAGTGCTGAATGACCATCTCAGCAGGACTCTGTTAACCTTGAAAGGACTCTGGGCAAAGTGCCACGACTCCACTTGGATTCACTGAAAGTGTTCCTCTTGTGTAACAAAGCTTGTTTTTCTAGCAAAGGGTCAGGTTGCGGCGAAGGTGTTACCCGGCAACAGCTTTTGTAGAAGTTTCTTGTACAGAACAGCAAGGAGTTAGATAAACCACATCATAAAGGAGTGAACAATGTTTTATTTCAAATATTCTCCTAATTCTAACGTTTTCTACCTAAAAACGATTGTACGAATGTTGTACAGTTGAACGTGTCAGCCATGAAAGCTTGAAATTATTCCATTTTTACTTAGTCTGACAGTTATTCCCTAGCACAAGATCACATTTGAACATTTAGTTATGCTAGTTTGGCATGTTTGTCTGCTTGTGGATGTTTCATTTTCTAGTTTGTGGTGGCGGGAGGCTCGGTCTTCCTGTTGTCAGGGCACAGATCTGAAATCGAAGCACAGACAAATGATGCAGCAAAAAGGTTTGAATTGCATATGAAGGCACCCAAAGGTGAAATGACAACACACTTGTGCCCATAAAGTAGTACTCAGCAGGGAAATTGAGGCAGGCTGCCTGTTTCTTGAAGGTCTCCAACTCGGACGGCTCTAGTTGACCAGTTCGGGCTGATGAGGGTAACGACAGAAAGATTATTACATAATAATAACAGAACTAAACTGACATATTTGATACGTTCATTCATGACATATTTCTACACCCTTTAAGGAAATCAAACCCAAAGATTACATGAATAACTGCAGCATGGCTATGCATGGCCCAATGCTGCAAGGATCCATACATGAATAGACAGCTTACACCCACTGTATGAATATTTTGTCTCAACTCTAATTGCACCAACACTATACACATTTCTTCCATATAAATGGTTTGCAAACATGAGCCAAAAGTGCCTTTTACCTATCTGGGTCAGTTGTTTGCACGTAAAAAGTAATCTAACTGGATCACAGTGTATTTCTGAATGAAGGTGCTTGTGCTCCATCACACACGTACAGTAAATGTTGTTTATTCTTTCAACAGCAGGACCAGCCCGCAGAAAGTTAAATGTCTTCAGGATATTTTTCTGCTCTGCTAAATGAATTAATTTGGTGGTGGATTGTTTACGCAAGCTCACCAGGATATCAGACTTTTACAACCACATTACCCACCATGAACCTCAATGCACCCCACCATGAACCTCAATGCACATCACTGGTATATGTATAAAAATATAGTTAATCAATGTACATGTTCTTGTTCAACTGAGGTGAAGGAGCTGTTCACAGCAATGACCCAAACAAGGAGATTGTCCTCACCCAACTGGCCAAGACAGAGATCTCCCTCACACTGACCAGCAAGTTTGAGCTGCTTGAGGGTGATGACAAAGACTTAAAGACACTTGCGACAAAGTAAGTCACGTGACTATCATGAGACCATTAAACGTATTCCAGCCTCTTTATGCTTGATGGACAAATGCATTGGGACACAAGTGAATACATTCAGCTCACAGATTGAGACAATACACGATATTGAGTTCATGAGAACAAAACGATATTTGAACATTACTTATAAGAAAACAGCAATGACAATACAGTATATGACTGGACAACAGACTTGTCACAAAACAATGCAGGTACATTTTGAAATGTGTTTTAATGTTGCGTGTGTGATGCTTGTAACTGTTGAACTTCTTTCCACACATTGAAACAAAAACTTTAATGAAAGACGTTAGGATCCTTTGCATCCAACTTAGATGTAAATTTAGTTTTTCCCAGCATGTCTGTTTGTCAGTGCACAAAGTCAAGACCAAGAGGACTATATCAAATACACACCTGATCAGAATTTTTTTTAATGCAACAATTTACACAAGTAGAGCATCAAAATGTAAAAAGAAGAAATGGGAGTGAGTATCCATGTACACAATCCAGCCATCTTGAACATTAAACCACCCCTTGGAAAATCTTGCAATTTTTCAGCTGATCTTCAAAAGGAGTCTACCTTTTTGGGATCACAGAGAGAGGAAAATGGAAAACATATACACATACTTCATATTTGGTCTTCTATTTTCACATCCCGCAGTGTTAATGGATATGTGTATACAATACGTGTGTGTATGAAACTGTGCTACGTTATGCTTAACCTTTTATGTGGCACACAAGTTTTTTTGTTTCTTGCCTATCTGCCAGTGACCCCATCTTTTGTCTTTCCTGCACTTCATTTCCTGTTCAAACAGGAAAAAGCTTGCTGGCTGTGGTTATCTGGCTTATAAACATGTATCCTTCGGTTTCTTGCAAAATGTTCTGAGCTAAAATAGGAATAGAGTACAGTGCATATCTTTTGTTGAAGCTATTACCACAATAATTGCCTTTATTTAATCGGGTAGTTTAATAAAAAATGTCTTGTGATCTATTTGTAAAATATGGCAAAGCAAAGTATTCATTCAGGAGTGTGTATATAAAGGTAGTTAGTATTATTCTCCACTAAATTTAAATTTATCCAATTTTTTTTCTTCTTTAACTTCCCATAGCCACATTGGACTGGTTGTAACTCGTTGGTATGAAAATAACTCTCTTATCCTTTGAGTTTTTTCCAATATGTGACCAAAAAAAAGATCTTTACAGAAGTATAGTAGATTTGGTTATTGAATATAATAATGCAGCGGAAGCTTCGTTAGCGTCATTAATTCACTCTCTAGAAGGTCTGACTCTGCCCCAAAAGACCAAACAAACAAATTGGACCCATGCAGTGTATTACTAACACAACAAGCGCCATATTTTACATACAAAATTTTGGAGTAAATTTTGAATGGAACTGAAAAAAGCGCTAACAGAAGGATGATAACCAAGTTTCCACTGTATCACTTTTTAATGTAGTGCAATAAATAGATGTCTGATTGGATGTGTATGTGCTTTTACACATTTAGGACAAAGAAGCTAATAGTAGATGTGGTTCGAATTCAACCTGGAGAGACATTGCCTGAAATTCTAGAGACCCCTGCTACAGCTCCACAGGTCTAATTTTTTTGTGTCCAAAATGCCAACTTTGTTCTTTCTACATGCTGTTAGTTTGGCTTATACTGTTTTTTCCCACAGGAGTCAGAGCATACAAAGATAGTAGTTCGGCGGGCAGTTCAGGATGCTCAGACCCCAGAGGGTCTGAAGAGCAGCCCAGCAGTATTGGAGGACAGTCAGCTTCCCCTGGAGCAGAAGAAGAGAAAGATTCTTAGGAACCTTCGGAACTTGGAGCAAGCTAACCTCGTCACAGCCGCTAACAAATACCAAGACATCATCAATGACATTGCTAAGGTATGAAACACCCCCTCAGAAGGCTGTAGATAAGTTTGCTTGTCTTGACTTCTTAACTGATCAAACGAATCAACAGGATATTCGCTACCAAAGACGCTACAGACAAAGGAGGAAGGCCGAGCTTGTCAAGCTTCAGCAGACACTCTTGGCACTCAATTCTAAAACAACCTTCTACCAGGAGCAGATGAACTATTATGACACCTACATCAAGACCTGCCTGGACAACCTCAAACGCAAGTGAGGATGACTGTACTCGATGGTTTGCCATTGCGTGTGCGCTTTGCTTGCGATGTCACCGCTTATCCGCCACTGTTGTGCATGGCTAGGAATTCACGCAGATCCATTAAAATGGAAAGCAAAGGGGAGGACAAGGGCAGTAAGAAGTGGAAGCCTCCATCACTGAAGTACACTGGAGCAAGGCTGCACGAGAAGGGAGTCATTCTGGAGATTGAAGGACTTCAGACCAACCAGTGAGTGGAACTTGCCTCTAATCAGTTTGACAAAGATTTAGCCCATTTAAGTCAACACTTTTGTAAATCATATTAATCTCATTAAGAATGTTTTAATACGTAAAAAAGTCTTAGTCTTGTCACCTGTTTAAATCTAATTTAACATGTTAAGTTAAATCTCCTTAGAGTGACAAGAGCTTAATAAAAGCTTCTCTACCTGACTCTAACTCCAACACCCGTGCCATCATTTGAACTCACAGAAGTCTTTCATACAAAAGTTATCAGCGTGCCTGCTAATGCAAAACATAACATGTGCAACAATTGGGCCATTTTACAGTAAATTATAGTTCCATTTTCCTGGATGTGCTGCATCAACACTTATCAGTTTCCTTTGCCTGCCAGGTTCAAAAATGTTATGTTTGACATTTCGCCGACTGAGGAAGTTGGGGATTTTGAGGTGAAAGCCAAGTTTATGGGAGTAGAGATGGCAAAAGTTCAGCTTCATTTTCAGGTAAACATGTTCCCAGTACCTTACTTTCCCAAAAGACACAGATGAGATGCTCAGAACATGTGACACTTTCTGACAGATTCATGTTTAACACTAGCAGCGAAAATCACTTTTCATTGTGTGTCATTTGTGTGTGCTTTGTTTGTGTCCAGGACCTCCTACAGCTCCAATATGAAGGCGTGGCTGTCATGAAGATGTTCGATAAAGCTAAAGTGAATGTCAACTTGCTAATTTTCCTCCTCAATAAGAAATTCTATGGCAAATGAATGCCAAAGAATAATAATGAAAGAAACCCTTTAGTATAAATATAGGTCAGGAAAATATATGAAGTTGCAAGACTATTATTTCATCATAAATTGATTAATTAAATCAAAATACATGTTAACGTTTTTTTTTGTTCTTTCCCTTGTGGAGAGGTAAATGTAAGTAAGGATTTTAATTATAAAGTTATTCTTTGTTTGAATGTAAAAGAAACACTATTGTTTTTGTTTGTCACTTCAATGAAGCAGTTACATCCGCATCTCTTGGCTTCATAAATACTGTAGCTCACAGGTGCTTTTTTAAAATCAAATATGAATCATATTTTAATTAATAAAACTTTTAAATGCTAAAAATATTGTATTTTAATATGTATTGTCAGTGTAACGTGATTTTGACAAAGCAATGTATAATAAATGTCCAAAAATTATTTGGATGTTTCTTTAGTTTTTTCCCAATGAGATCCTGATCAAGTTAAAACAAATGCTAATTTTAATTGGCTTACGAAGACAAAAGGTGTCAGTATTAATTTAACAATGTTTTGTTGTAGAGGTCATTTTGCAGTGGTGCACTGCATCGTACTGTGAGGTGTCTATTTTTCTGTTTTCTTTCATTAGTGACATAAGGCAAAAGATTACAAACATCTAATCTCATGGCCAGTGACGGAGTATTTTTTTTGTGGGGCTATCAATAAAAATTGAATTGTGATTAATTACATTTTTCTCCATAGTTAACTGAATGAATCGCAAATTGAAGTTATAAGTAGGGATGTATAGTAAGGGATGTATAGTAAGTTTAAAAATGGATTCTATACACTTTATGAACATTACAATTCAAATGATAATACTAATCTTACATTGTAAAATAAAGTGCCCAAAGTCAGCTGGGATAGGCTCCAGCTTGCCCCTGCAACCATAGTGAGGATAAGCATCATACAAAATGGATAGATATAAAATAAAGATTGACTGACTGGATTGGTTTGCAACCGGGGTGAGAATCCGCACCTCAAAGTTGGAATCTCGTCCCTGGGGAGCAGTTCAGGGTGCGTACATCTGTTAGGAGGCCTCGAAGACCCAGCGCAATCTGGAGAGACTATAAATTCCAACTGGCCTAGGAACACCTCGGGATTCTTCGGGAGGAGCTGGATGAAGTAGCCGGCGAGAGGGAAGTTTGGGTTTGCCTGCTTAGTCTGCTGCCCCCGTGACCCGATCTCGGATAAGTGAAAGAAGATGAATGGATGGGTCGTTATTTAATTCCTCAACTAATATACAATTAGAAATCCTGCAGTTTTGGCAAGCAGAGACTTGTCCCAATCTGTTAGAATTCTTGAACGCACTAGATAGTCCCCTATACTGTATTTTTGCCCATTTTCCTTTCACCTCATGTTTGACAGTCTAGGCTTGTACTGTTGATGTTGGGTCTCTATTCAGTTTATGCTTTTCCTTTTTTAGTTTTACTTAAGATACTAACTTAACATAAATTAGATATCTATGATTTATGTATGTTTTGCTGATATGTTGAACATCTTTTCTGGTGATTAGCTAGCACACTGCTTATGCTGTTCTCTTCAGTTATGGTCACATTAACACATGCCCCCAAATGGCTGTCCTTGGCTATGCCTGCTAGTAACTAGCGGCTTGTACCCCACATATGATCTTGCAGGTCAAAGCAAAAAAAAATCGGACAAAAGATGTCTCACGTCTTGAGAAAAAAAACCAAAAAAACACCGTTTAGTTGGGATACGCTTATACCAACATGCAGCTGTATATTTGAGTGCTTCAGTACCTTTTGACTTCTCTCTGGCAGTCGACAGTCCGACAACTAAACTCGCAGTGACAGTAGATACAGAAAACTTTGGTCTTACTCGACAGCCATCCGCCAGGGCTTTGAAGCTAAAGTTACTATTCAAAATACCTTTTTCTTTGTCCCTTTCTGCTCAATATTTGTTCCTCAAAACTACTGTGTGGGCCGTAGACGTGTGCACATTTATACATGGGTAAAAAACACATACTGCTGTAAGAGGAACTTTGCGTTAACTTTGACAGCCTGAATTTTTACCGTTGAACATTGACACTGGCAACATGAATACGGGAAGCAGACATCCAAACCCTATTGCAATAAAATGACACTTATAGTCATGTATTCTTTAATTCTGCCCATGAATTAAATGATGACAAATCCTGCTGAGGAGGAGTCAAGGGGGTGTGACAGCATCTGTGTATTTTAACACTGTTGGCATACTGATAAAACAGACTGCCGTGGATCCTGGTAAACTAACTTTGCTGCTTTGAGGAAATATGGCCACAGTTCACCCATCATTTTGGCTGTTGGGGATGTTTTGTCTTTACAGTTCAGCATTTGGCACTAATAATTGTAAGTATTTAAATGTTTGTATTTAAATCCAGACAAGAACAAATCAAAATGAGAATGCATAAGTGGTTGTTTGCTACTGCAAGAGTTTAGAGGGGTAATGCAAGGAATGTAATTGTAGACCTTACACTGATATCATCCAGCTACACACAGCATCAGGTGTGTTTGCAAAATGTAATGTCATTCAAACAATATAGAACATTCTGTCTATTTTGATTGATACTGATTGATACTTAATCATGCATTATTTGCTTATAAATTACTCCTAAGATGTTCCTAATAAGGTATGTAATCTCACTTGTAATTTGTAAATAAGCTTAATGTTCTGTACATTTTTAAGCACAATAATAAACATTGTTGAATTTTTGCCTCAAAAATTAGTGTAATGTTTTCAAAGGCTCTATGTGTTGACGCAGATTGTGCAGGTGTATCTAATGAAAACGTCCACGACCTGAATGAAGTTGCTCCTCCACCTCACTCTGCTCAAGTAGTCTCATTTGTTTGTGCTGTATTGTGCAATCAAAACTAATGTTTGTGCTGCTTTTGTTTTTGAGACATGAACCATTTGAGTTTTGGTTTACTACCTGCTCAAAATTAAACCAAAATTGTCTCATTGTTTCCCTTTTTGTTTGTGCTGTTTTGTGCAAATGAAATGACTGTTTAAATATGCGGTTTAAAATAAGGTATGTGGTGATGACATCCACATCACACACATCCAACTGTACGCACTGAAATTGATCCTGTTGTTGTAGCTGCAGCTTGTCTGGTTCCAGTGAGTAACTTCATTGTCGTCCAAGTGTTTTAACTCATTGTATTGTAGTGTAGCTGGTGCAGGAAGAACAAAAATATTTAATAAATAAAAATTAATAATTTAAATCATTAATTCAAATAATTGATTTTGTATAGACTTATCGACCCAGGAATTCAAATGTAGCTTTTAATTATCATGGGTATGCGGTGAAAACTGTAATGAAATGAAACTCTCCACATTGATTTATTACAACACAAATTAAGTGCTCTGACCTTATTCAATCATATTTTGGCAAAGTAAGCATTAATATCCAAATCTATCTAAATAAACTGTAATATCAAATATGTCATTCTCACATGATAATTCAATGTGGATGGCAACTAACTTAGTCTCATACAGTCACTTGCCAGCAATCTTTTTCCCACTGGCAAAGACTGAGTATGCCTTCAAAAACCAGAAGTACGTTTTAGCAATAATATTTAACACAAATTTACGTAAACCATGAATTATTCATCTAACCCACTTTTAATTACTTTTAACAGCATAAATATTTTAGAATTGATTTAAAACCAGTTACATTTATTGTGAAAAATGTCGTAGGAGTAGCACCGTGACAGTTGCAACACCACTTTTGCTCACTTTGGAATGTTGCAACTGTGTGAAATCACCGGAAAAAATATTGAAATCACAATTTTAAACAAACAAATTTTTTTTGCACGAAAACAAAGAGAATAAGACTTTTGGTTTTTTTCTGAGCATGTTGGGAGTCTTATTAAACTGTATTACAGCCTAAAACCTAAATCATTAATATCTCCAAAAAAAGCAACGCAATCATTCAGTTTAACTGCACCAAACAGCACAACCGCAGCACAAAAGAATGAGATTATTTTGGTTTTATCTGGAGCAAATAGGGGTTTGCATAAACTTTGCTTAACCTATAAAAAATTTGTAATATCTCTAAAACGAAAGCAGCACAAACATTCATTTTATTTGCACAAACAAGGTAAGGGGAAAAAAATACTATTTTGGTTTCATTCTGAGCATGTCAGGAGGATGATTATGTAGTATCCCAAAACTTAAATCGTTAATATGTCAAAAAGAAAAGCAGCACAAGCATTCATTTTTACTGCACAAAACAGCACAAACTACCTTCTTATTGCATTTGACATTCAGGTCATCAAATAAACGGACATTGTAGCAAACAATGATTTTGTGTTTTTGTGTGTCCCACCGAAGCATCAAAGCCTTTCCTGCGGACCTTCTCTGGCCACACTCTGAAAGAAGCCGGTGCGGACTACTTAGATCTGTCTTTGCTAGACGATGATGACACAGGTTCTGGCTTCCAGTCCCAGGCCAAGCCGGTGAGAAGTCATCACGGCTCGCATCCTCCTTACAAGCAGTATTTTGTCTCGGAGGAGGCTAAGCGTTTCCTGAAGGGTTACCTGTCGACCGCCTTTGTCCCAACTGTCTACACCTTTGTCTTCATCATCAGTGTGCCCCTCAACCTTGTGGCTGCCGTGATTTTTGTGCATCCCATCCGTCCCAGGAAGCCTGCTGTCATCTACATGTTGAACCTTGCCTCCGCTGACCTGCTTTTTGGTCTGCTCCTTCCCTTCAAGATGGTCTACCATTACCACGGTAACAACTGGACCTACGGCCCTTTCATGTGCAGGGTGGTGACGGCGGCCTTCTACTGCAACATGTACTGCTCGGTGCTGCTCATGGCGTGCATCAGCATCGACCGCTTCCTGGCGGTAGTCTACCCCATGAATTCGCTGACGTGGCGCAGCCCTCAGACGGCATGGGGTGTTTGTGTCGCCATGTGGCTGCTGGCCCTCGCCGGGGCGGCACCTCTCTTAGCTGCGGGTCAAACTGCACACCTGCCCCACCTGCACATCACCACTTGCCACGATGTGCAAGATGCAGGCGAGCTAATAGCTTTTTATGGTTACTTCTTCCCTATCTACTCCTCTGTGTTCTTCTTCATCCCTCTTATCTTCACTGTGGCGTGCTACGTGCGTATTATCCAGGCCTTAGCAGCCTCCAACATCAAGAACCGCACCAAAAAGACTCGAGCGGTTGTGATGGCAGTGATCGTGCTGGTTGTGTTTCTGGCGTGTTTCACCCCAGCTAACATCATTCTCATGGTTCATTACGTCGAGGTCGCCCACAAGTCCAGCGACACCTCCTACCTGGCCTACCTACTTGCCACGTGTGTGGGGAGCCTCAGCTGCTGCCTGGACCCCCTTCTTTACTATTTTGGGTCATCTCAGTGCAGGAAACGGGTAGTGGCGCTGTTCGGACGAGGGCGTCCGCACCAGATGACGAGCAGCTTGCGCACAGAGAGCACCGCAACTAGCAAGCGGAGGGACAGCAGCAGGTCTTGCAAAATGGAGGTTGTTCAAAATGGTTCGTGCGGCCAGTACAGCATGTTGGACACTTAAGGATTATGTCTTAGTGTGTAACAAGGAAATAAATTGGGTTGCGTCAGACAATTCATTTAGTACACCAACTTTGGGTTTTGTATTCCACGTATTGTATTATCATTTTCCTTAAGCATTTAGAAATATAAACATTGGCAGGAGCACAGCCTAATGACAACAGAATAGTAGCATACTAAAACTGAAGTCAGTAGACCTCCTGGGTTGAAAGATTGTGGTTTTCATATCAACATAAAGGTTTACATTGTTAGGTTTATTAACGTGAAAAAGCTCATGAGGCGTTATGAAATAGGCAAACACTCTTCACAAAGTTGTGACGGGGTCAAGCAGATGGGGGGGAACAAGTGTACAGCAGGCCCTTGCCACTTGGAATTTAGCTGCTTCACTCCATCACGGTTTTTCAAATATATATTAATAAATCATGCAGTTATGTGGGTGAATGTGGCGTTTTTTAGTGCAGAAATATGCATATTGAAGCAAATTGTACACTACATTGCTTAAATTGAGCATTTCAACTAAAGTACAGATACAAGTCATTGAAAACACTGCTGTGAAGGATATTACACTAAGTACAAATGTAAAGGTGACTGTAGAGCTGTTAGTTCATGTCTGGAGGGCTCTAACAATGTCAGAAAACGTACTTATATCAGCAGGTTTTCTATACTCAAATAAAAAAATGTATAAATAAAATTCACATATCATTGTTGGGTCTGAAACCAATTAACTGATCATAACGAGGGATTACTGTGTTTGTAACAAACGTCAAGTATGCGTTGTTCCCGTGTGTGGAAATCTTTCAAATAGGGATTTCAGAAAAAGTAAAAAAAAACAAAAAATGCAGAGTAAGGTGGCTGCTGAACTTGTCTCTCTCGGTGAGAGGAGCAGAGTCTGACCATAAAAAATAAAATATTGCTAGAGCTCAAAAATGCTCTATCTCTAACGTGGGAAATAGAGAAAGAATTACCTCACGTAATTTGCTCATCCAGCTTCATTGAAATGCTCCTGCTAAATGCCGTATGAGTGCCAAATGATTCAGTAACAACAGAAATATTCCACAGAGGCTGGTCTGTTGCAAGAAAATAGGATGGAAAAGTAACATTTAAAAAAGGGGGGAGAGTCTGCACCGGCCAGCCTTATTTGAACCTGTGACACAAAGTAATACATTTATACCCACAACGACATGCGCTCCAGTTACGCTGCTGCACGAGACAACGAGACTTTTCATATAGTTTATCCCAACAATACACATGTTAAGTGCGTACGTTTGCTTCAAGCAGCTACTGTATCTGTGTTAAATGGTTTTTCATTCTGCAGTCTGCTTGTCATCAGGACACAGCTCTGGAGCAGAAAGACAGATAAAGAAGAAAAGCAGTGAGAGAGACAAATGACAAGACATGACAAGTGTTTTTGTGTGGGTACAAGGGACGATAATGATAAATGTCCTTTTAATATGACAGAACATCTCCATCTATCAGCAACTTGAATTCAACCATTAGCATGAAGGCAACAACAAGACCTGCTGACCTGTTATTCCGTCATATTTATGGACGTTCTCTGGGAAGTTCAAACAGCCCACTTGCTTTTGGAACACCTCAACATCTTTGGGATCTATTTGTCCGCTCCTTGCTATTTGAGATAGATGTTACAGCGTATTTATTTCAAAAGGTCACATTTTAAAACACTGATAGGCAGACGAGAGAGTTGCAGACTTACTGAACTGCAAGATGTATCTACCAGTGACGTCACCATTTCGGAAGGTGTCTGTCCACAGGAGGCAGTCAGAGCAGGTCCTCAGGATGTGACCTTTGTGGTCTGCTAGATTTTCTTTGGAAACACACACAATTAATTATTTGCCACATAATGGAGTTTTCCACCACATATTTAGTTCTAAAGGTCACATACTGTGTATATAAAAACAAGACATTTAATGACGCTTTAACAGTTATATGTGTTCATCACCACCAAACTCTCACTGATATTTTGGATTTTAATAACATCATAAAGAAAAAGCCACTTTCCTCTGCATCCCACCTCTGACTCACCCCTAGCCTACCCTTTGTACACAGCCACCACTTCACAGCTTTGAAAAAAAGGCTTCACTGCACATCTAAAACCTGGAGTTCTGCCAGCTACAGATGTGGGAGCTATACGTTTTATTAGTTTTGTTTTTTTTCCAGCAGACAGACTAACTTATAATGACGTTGCTGTTAAATGTTATCACTGTAAGTATATTATTACATTATCATAACGATATTATTATTACTACAATGTCACTACTTATCATGTCATGTCATGTCATGTCATATCATACCATGTAATATCATATATTATATCATGTCATATAATATCATATATTTTATCATATCATACTGTATAACATATCAAATCATATCAAATCCCATCATATCATATACCATGCCTTGTCATGGATCTCAATAGATAAATAGCTAGGAATGAAGTGGTGAATGTACTGTATGTTGGCTCATCATGCGTCCACTTACTGCGAAATATGGTGGCAAGTCCAACAACTGTTGCATTCACTTCCCCCAAAATACAACGATTGCTGTGTGGGACAAAGTATTTTGCAAAATGTCATTTTAAAGTTTGTGAGTTTCCTAATAAAGCCCTTAATGGAGCAACTTACAAGCAGTGGTCACCCCATCGTAGTGTCACAATGTGACTCTCCGATGTTGGGGACAAGTCAATCCAGGAGCTTTTCACAGACTCCAATGCCTGATGGTACGGCAGGGGGCCACCAGCTCCCATCACATACACCCATTTTCCAAATACCTGCGAGTTCAACAATACATCAATATGAAAATATGTTATGTGCTTTGCAGCCATGTAGAACTGCACACCACAAGACTGAGTGCAGGTTCTGATATTTTGGTTACCTTATGTAGTTGCATAATAAACATATTAATTAATAGTCACATCTGAGCATTATCTTTGATACAGTTCTTTAGATCTATCAAAATAAAACATTAAAATGACTCAATTTACCAGTTTTGGATCCTCTGGCATGAAAGGTTGGACCAGATCCTTGCAGTCCGGTGCAGAAGCACCACAAAGTGT
The DNA here is from genome assembly GCA_024372805.1 of Oostethus manadensis. NCBI lineage: Eukaryota > Metazoa > Chordata > Actinopteri > Syngnathiformes > Syngnathidae > Oostethus > Oostethus manadensis. The sequence goes on along the minus strand of QODF01000078.1, from coordinate 4,425,709 downwards.
GGTGAGAGGCAACAAAAAAGCAACCACAGGCACACGAGTCATGTCGCACTGCCACACTGAAAAGTGTGTTACTGCCTAACACTGCTCTCTCTCAGGGGCTCTCAAAGCGTACAAAAATGGTGTGCAAATGTCTATAAGGGGGAAAGAAAGGGTGTGTTCTGCACGGTAAATGCACTAAGGAACATTGGGAATAATCATGCTTTCACTGAGTGCTGAATGACCATCTCAGCAGGACTCTGTTAACCTTGAAAGGACTCTGGGCAAAGTGCCACGACTCCACTTGGATTCACTGAAAGTGTTCCTCTTGTGTAACAAAGCTTGTTTTTCTAGCAAAGGGTCAGGTTGCGGCGAAGGTGTTACCCGGCAACAGCTTTTGTGGAGGTTTCTTGTACAGAACAGCAAGGAGTTAGATAAACCACATCATAAAGGAGTGAACAATGTTTTATTTCAAATATTCTCCTAATTCTAACGTTTTCTACCTAAAAACGATTGTACGAATGTTGTACAGTTGAACGTGTCAGCCATGAAAGCTTGAAATTATTCCATTTTTACTTAGTCTGACAGTTATTCCCTAGCACAAGATCACATTTGAACATTTAGTTATGCTAGTTTGGCATGTTTGTCTGCTTGTTGATGTTTCATTTTCTAGTTTGTGGTGGCGGGAGGCTCGGTCTTCCTGTTGTCAGGGCACAGATCTGAAATCGAAGCACAGACAAATGATGCAGCAAAAAGGTTTGAATTGCATATGAAGGCACCCAAAGGTGAAATGACAACACACTTGTGCCCATAAAGTAGTACTCAGCAGGGAAATTGAGGCAGGCTGCCTGTTTCTTGAAGGTCTCCAACTCGGACGGCTCTAGTTGACCAGTTCGGGCTGATGAGGGTAACGACAGAAAGATTATTACATAATAATAACAGAACTAAACTGACATATTTGATACGTTCATTCATGACATATTTCTACACCCTTTAAGGAAATCAAACCCAAAGATTACATGAATAACTGCAGCATGGCTATGCATGGCCCAATGCTGCAAGGATCCATACATGAATAGACAGCTTACACCCACTGAGCATGTTTGGGATGCTGCGGATCTGCTGTATGAATATTTTGTCTCAACTCTAATTGCACCAACACTATACACATTTCTTCCATATAAATGGTTTGCAAACATGAGCCAAAAGTGCCTTTTACCTATGTGGGTCAGTTGTTTGCACGTAAAAAGTAATCTAACTGGATCACAGTGTATTTCTGAATGAAGGTGCTTGTGCTCCATCACACACGTACAGTAAATGTATTTTATGTGACTTGTTACAGTGGAATACTGCACGCTTTTCAGCAGCAATGAGTGCTAAGACAATGAAAGAAGTCCAACATACTAAAGAGGAAAAGATAACGGCCCAAAGATTTGCCATCCGGCAGGAGGGTGGTGTCTTCGGAAAAGAGGCAGTCGGCGCAGGTCTCGTAGTATTTGCCTTCATGATAGGATGTGTGGTTGTTGATGTTGACTGTGTGAAAAAAAAAATACATTTGGAATGCTATTCATTTTGGTCCAACAGTATTTGGACAATGACAGACTTATTTATGATTTTGTCTGTGTTCACCACCACAATCAAACATGTAACATGTGACTGAAGTGAAGGCTTTATCATTACAAATAATTTTTTCACGATACCTCTATTGTATAATTCTATTCCAGGAAAAAAGGTTATTCGACCACACCTTTTTAATATTTGCATGGAAATAACCGTGAGTGTTTTAAGTCTGGAGGCAAAATGTTATATGCGTGAATGCTTCTCCCCCATTTTTCATACATTTATTATTATTATTATTTTATTACACCCTTTTTTGACGACTACTACTCCTACAGTTTAACCGATTTTAACAACAGAATTCTGAGTTTCCTTTCAAAAGATGCATTTGCAGGCCTTCATTTGCTGTTTCTTTGTGAGCCTTACTGCATTCGCTTGTCATCATCAATAGTGAATGCAATTTTAAAAAAGTTGCTTTTTGTAGTAACTTGCAGGACGTCAAAGTTTCCTTGGTGAATAAGACAGAATTCATAGACATTGGGGTGTCAACATACAGGTTACATACAGGTGATGCAAACCAGCGGTAACACTGGTAAACCTCAGGTTTCAAATGCCCCCAGTTTTTGTACACTGTCTCAGTATTCATACAACTCTGGGCGCAACAAACTTGTCTGTTAACCTTGTACTGTATCGTTCCGCAAAATTGAGTGCCCACATAAAGGACCCTGCGGGTCTGTGACTGACTGTCCTTGCTTTTTTTTATTGAGTGCGGCTGCAAAAGCACCCAAACGACCAACGGAATGTGTGAGCACCAGCAATTTGATAAAGAAGGTGAGAAATACTATAGAATTCAAGAAAGAACTCATCGCAAACTACAAAGATGGCATCTCCTTCCGTCCTCCCTTTTTGCATGTAAAACTATAATTACTTTATGTAATATGTATTTTCGTCATAATTTTGCTAGTCTGGAATGGATCAATTGAATTTATATTATATCCTATGGGAAAAAGTACCTCGATTTTTCTACATTTTGGTTTTTGCCTGAGCTTTTGGAACAAATTAATAAGGTACCATTGTACTTAGAAATCAACTTAAGACTTTTCGAAAGCAAAGACAACGAATATTGTTTCCTCCGGTGGCCAATTCGTGGACTGATCGCAAGTCCACTGATATGTTTTTTGCTTACCGTAGACAAAAGTGAATGAAGACCCATAAACAAGCAGCAATTGAAGTCATCTCTATGGCAGAAACAGAGTTTAGTCATCAAACTCTTTGACCGCAAAGTATTTTTCATGAAACAATTAAAACGTAAAGTTAGATTTACAGTACAGCTATGTCAAATATTGAAATGCTTTTCTTCTTTTCCTTTCGGCTTATCCCGTTAGGGGTCGCCACAGCGAATCAATTGCCTCCATCTAACTCTGTCTTCTGTATCCTCTTCTCTTGCGCCAACTACCTTCATGTCCTCTTTCACTACATCCATAAACCTCCTCTTTGGTCTTCCTCTAGGCCTCCTGCCTGGCAATTCAAAACTCAGCATCCTTCTACCAATATATTCACTATCTCTCCTCTGGACATGTCCGAACCATCTCAGTCTGGCCTCTCTGACTTTATCTCCAAAACCTCTAACATGTGCTGTCCCTCTGATGTGCTCATTCCTGATCCTGTCCATCCTGGTCACACCCAAAGAGAACCTCAGCATCTTCATCTCTGCTACCTCCAGCTCTGCCTCCTGTCTTTTCCTCAGCGGCACTGTCTCTAAACCAAACAACATCGCTGGTCTCACCACAGTTTTGTACACCTTTCCTTTCATTTTAGCTGAAACTCTTCTATCACACATCACACCAGACACTTTTCTCCACCCATTCCAGCCTGCCTGCACACGCTTCTTCACCTCTTTTCCACACTCTCCATTGCTCTGGACTGTTGACCCTAAGTACTTAAAATCCTCCACCTTCTTTATCTCTTCTCCCTGTAACCTCACTCTTCCACTTGGGTCCCTCTCATTTACACACATGTACTCCGTCTTGCTGCGGCTGACCTTCATTCCTCTCCTTTCCAGGGCAAACCTCCACCCCTCAAGCTTCTCCTCCACCTGTTCCCTGCTCTCACTACATATCACAATGTCATCTGCAAACATCATAGTCCATGGAGATTCCTGTCTAACCTCGTCCGTCAGCCTGTCCATCACCATAGCAAACAAGAAGGGGCTCAGAGCTGATCCCTGATGGAGTCCCACCTTCACTGAGAACTCCTCTGTCACACCTGCAGCACACCTCAATACTGTCTTACAGTCCTCGTACATGTCCTGCACCGCTCTAACATACTTCTCTGCCACTCCAGACTTCCTCATACAATACCACAGTTCCTGTCTGGGCACCCTGTCATAAGCTTTCTCCAGATCTACAAAAACACAATGCAGCTCCCTCTGACCTTCCCTCCATCAACATCCTAAAAGCAAATACTGCATCTGTTGTACTCTTTTTTGGCGTAAAACCGTACTGCTGCTCACAAATGCTCACGTTTGCCCTTAGTCTAGCTTCAACTACTCTTTCCCATAACTTCATTGTATGGCTCATCAGCTTTATTCCTCTGTAGTTGCCACAACTCTGCACATCTCCCTTGTTCTTAAAAATGGGCACCAGCACACTTCTCCTCTATTCCTTAGGCATCTTCTCATTATCTAAGATCTTGTTAAACAACCCGGTCAGGAACTCTATTGCCACCTCTCGTAGACACTTCCATACCTCCACAGGTATATCGTCAGGACCGAGTGCCTTTCCATTCTTCATCCTCTTCAAAGCCCTCCTCACTTCTTCCTTACTAATCTTTGCTACTTCCTGGTCCACAACAGTCACCTCTTCTACTCGTCGTTTTATCTCATTTTCCACGTTTATCAGCTCTACAAAGTACTATTGTATTGAAATATTGAAATGCTTTTTAGCTGTAAAAATGGAGGTACTGTGCGTGAAATTGCAGAAATAGTAAGTAGCAAATGATGTATTTGTGAGACTGCTCACATCCTCAGTCACATCTTAATAGCTTCGTTTCAAATCCATTGTGGTGCCAAATGAAGACACAAATCATGAGAGAGGTTGTATGAGGTGATGCATACAGGTGGCATGACTGGTCATTCCTGTGACGGTGACATCAGCTGATCCCTGAAGACATTTATCATCAGTCCTGTAGGGCAAAAGCGGAGATAGGAATGAGATATGATGATGACTAAACAAAGACTGAAATGGTGGCGTCCTTACAGGCGGTCAGCCCAGTAGAGGGAGATAAACCCGCTCTGTGAGGATGGGGACAGTTCTATCCACGAGGTGTTCACTGCCACCAGGTCGTTCTTCAGGCCCGGCTCGTCCCATGAGCCGACATGGAGTACCCACTTCCCGAAGACCTGACAATACATCATCAAGACCACTCATGACGGAGCCAAGACAACACATTCTCAAATGTGGAAAAAAAAGTTTTTTTTATTAATTTAATGACCGTCAGTGGGAATATGCGTCAGGAAAAAATGTACCAAAATTACAAAGGAACGTCCAAAGTCAAATATCCCAAACCAACCAAATCTTGAGAGGCATCTTAGTGGGCATCTGACGGATTACCAAGGCTGTTTTGCTGTTTTCATGACTCTCTTTTGCATTCCTGTTCCATCTCCATTATGTCTTCAAAAGCTGAGCAGTTTTACTTTACCGTTCTTATCTTCTCTGTAGACTTATATCGCAATGACAATAATTACATTCAAATGTGGCATAGTTTTATTTTATGATGGCAACAGCGAACACTTGGTATTAAGTTTAAATATTTCTTCTGTTTTGAAATTAGAACAGCACGGAAGTCAACCAGCATCACTGAACTGATTGTGTCTGAGTTTGGAGGTTCCACTTATATCGTTACTGCTACAAAAAGAGCTTAATAAATGGAATCAACACATTTCATGCATTCCCAAATTGCAACAATACTGCATGTTACATTAACGTACCATAATTATATTTTAGAATTATTTTTTCACAAAACAATTGTTTGCTTCTGCATTAATTATAAAGTGAAAAATATCTCGAGTTTATCAGAACATAAAAATTCCACCGACCACCATGAGATTAAACGTGGAATAAAAATGATAATATTGGGATTAATCACAGCTTTTACAAGTTTAATTGAATGGAAGCACTAAGAATTAATTAAATAATCATAACAAACACATTCAAATTTAAAATCATAACCTCAGAAAACTATAACATTTAGGGCCTAATGTCCTAAAGCCTCAAATCTTGTAAAGTTCCACCAGTTCAACCAGAAATTTCTGAAGAGAATAACGACTGAAATGTACAAAATTTTGGACTTTTTTGAACTGTTATGTCTAAAATAGTTGATATTATACACTAACAATACTACTTCTATGACTAATAATAATTATTTTTCCTTGTTTTTTGTCAATGAAAAGTTATAGAAACATAGTTTACATTAAACATTTTACATTAAAGTGTTAAAATTCCCAAAATAATATAAAAAAATATATATATATAGTGGCCGCACGGTGGCTGAGTGGTTAGCACATTGGCCACACAGTCAGGAGATCTGGAAGACCTGGGTTCAAATCTCCGTTGGGCATCTCTGTGCGGAGTTTGCATGTTCTCCCCGGGCGTGTGTGGGTTTTCTCCGGGTACTCCGGTTTCCTCCCACATTCCAAAAACATGCATGTTAGGTTAATTGGTGACTATAAATTGTCCATAGGTATGAATGTTTGTTTGTCTATATGTGCCCTGCGATTGACTGGCGACCAGTCCTGGGTGTACCCCGCCTCTTGCCCAAAGTCTGCTGGGATAGGCTCCAGTATCCCCGTGACCCTAATGAGGATAAGCGGTATAGAAAATGAATGAATGACAATATATATACGTAGTTTTACATTACTGACTTGTTTAAAGTGAAAAAAAAACCATATTAATATATAATACTTCCACAGCATCACAATATCAGCTCAGGACCTAATAATGGTAGTGGTTTAATTTATTTGGAACATGCATGCAAGTTAAATTGGAATACATCACAGTACAATTCATTCATTCATTCATTCATTTTCTATACCGCTTATCCTCATTAGGGTCACGGGGATGCTGGAGCCTATCCCAGCAGACTTTGGGCGAGAGGCGGGGTACACCCTGGACTGGTCGCCAGTCAATCGCAGGGCACATATAGACAAACAAACATTCGCACACACATTCATACCTATGGACAATTTAGAGTCACCAATTAAGCTAACATGCATGTTTTTGGAATGTGGGAGGAAACCGGAGTACCTGGAGAAAACCCACGCACGCACGGGGAGAACATGCAAACTCCACACAGAGATGCCCAACGGAGATTTGAACCCAGGTCTTCCAGATCTCCTGACTGTGTGGCCAATGTGCTAACCACTCAGCCACCGTGCGGCAGTACAATTCACAGTTCTACAAATCATAAGGCAGTATAGCAATGGGGTAAAATAGTAGTCAAGGCTGTAATTGTAAATAAATTGTACAACAGTCATAACAAAACTTATAATAACTTTCATTCATTTTCTATACCGCTTATCCTCATTAGGGTCACGGGGATGCTGGAGCCTATCCCAGCAGACTTTGGGCGAGAGGTGGGGTACACCCTGGACTGGTCGCCAGTCAATCGCAGGGCACGTATAGACAAACAAACACTCACATTCATACCTTTGGACAATTTAGAGTTGCCAATTAACCTAACATGCATGTTTTTGGAATGTGAGAGGAAACCAGAGTACCCGGAGAAAACCCACACACGCACGGGGAGAACATGCAAACTCCACACAGAGATACCCAACGGAGATTTGAACCCAGGTTTTTCAAGATCTCCTGTCTGTGTGGCCAATGTGCTAACCACTCAGCCACCGTGCGGCCCCTTATAATAACTTATGAAATATAATAAAATAAAGTGCACAAAAATACATTAAATCACAGCTGAGCTAAGTAAACATAACTGATATTCAGGTATATCGACACACATACTTACAGGGCTGTGGTTGTCCAGTAGCAGAGGTTTCACCAGATCTTTGCAGTCAGGTTCAGAAGATGCAGCACACAAAGTGGTGAAGGCCAGCAGAACGACCAGCAACTGTGCAGACATGGCTGAAGATAGCGGACCACCACACAGCACACTGATGTCAAGGAGGCTGCTGCAAGTTGCCTCCCCAAAGATGTGTTGTGTAACAGTGGGCTGGGACACACACATATCTCCCAAGGAAGAGGAGCACTTCACATTTCATGTCCAGCCAACAGGGGACAATGTGTCCTGTTTATTTAGTTATATAACGGCTAGCTGGCAGCTTACGAATAGCAGGACCTCTGTGTCTTTTATTCCATAGGCGCCCTTTTGGTTAGGTTATACAAGCAAAGCACACACAAACACTCCAAGGAAGCAACACAAACACAGAATCAGTGGCCTACCCAGTTATTTTACAATCAACAATGGCTTTAATTATGTACAGAATAACATATTCACCTACTTTAGCTCTTAAATTATATGTACATGATTGATGTTCACTTATAATAGCAATTATAACCCTTGTTATTGTACAGCACATCACACCAGAAAGTCAGACCACACACATGCAAGGAAAGATCATACAAATCTTTGTTCTCACAGAACATGTATGTGCAGTGCACACAGGTGAGCTTACTGTCTTGCTCCGATTGTCATATTTGAAATCAAATGCACTGGGTTATGGAGTGGTTCCCAAACCTTTCAGTCGCATACCCCTTCACACATTTGATTTGAAGCCATGTACCGCCTACTGCTGCACACTTAAACATAAACAATTTAAAATGTTCATTCAATTGAAATAATAAACATGATTAACTGGTTAGCCGCACGGTGGCTGAGTGGTTAGCACATTGGCCACACAGTCAGGAGATCTGGAAAACCTGGGTTCAAATCTCCGTTGGGCATCTCTGTGCGGAGTTTGCATGTTCTCCCCGTGCGTGAGTGGGTTTTCTCCGGGTACTCCGGTTTCCTCCCACATTCCAAAAACATGCATGTTAGGTTAATTGGTGACTCTAAATTGTCTGTAGGTATGAATGTGAGTGTGAATGTTTGTTTGTCTATATGTGCCCTGCGATTGACTGGCGACCAGTCCAGGGTGTACCCCGCCTCTCGCCCAAAGTCTGCTGGGATAGGCTCCAGCATCCCTGTGACCCTAATGAGGATAAGCGGTATAGAAAATGAATGAATGAATGAATTAACTGGTTAGTTAATTTTATAGTAAGTAAGTAATTCTGGTTTAAAAATGTGTATTTTGCATGGTAAAATTTTGATTAAAGTTTTACGTCAGCACTGATAAGTAGATGCTGTAAGTATTGGTCCTACGTATCTTTTATTTCAGCAGGATGTTAGGATCCTTTTGTTCGAACGGGTTGAACTTGAGCTTCACTTTTGTCCGCTTGCAATCACTGAGATTTAGGTCTGCATTTTAATTTAATACCAAATTGAAAGCCAAAGTTTAACAAACATGATAAAGCACTATCCAAAGTTCAAAAATACATATACAGTAAGTAGCAATAAAGCCTCAATTTTGGGGAAATCCCCACTTCAGCTGGTATTCCACTCCAAAAGTCTTAACAATATTCCACAAATCATTAACATTTATTGGTTTTCAGAAACAGAATTTTTGAAGACGCCCCTCAAGCTCTCGACTGGATAAAAGTCCAGGGATTGGGGATTTTGCTCGTTTACTAGTGGTATGCGTACCCCACTTTGGGAACCTAGAAGCTATGGGAATGCATGTGTGCAGTTGCAACTAATAAGTAACTTGTGAATATTGGTGATTTGGACCCAAAGTTCACAGTACCCGGGGCAAGGGTTCTCAGACAAAAATGGCAAAATATTGAACTTAGCATGACGAACGAAAATTACTGTAAATATTTGACTCTATCCATAAGTTTGGCTTTTGTACTACCTGAAATCCTGAATTGAAAATTATTGGGAGTGTACCAGGATGGCCTGTTTATTAGAAAGTTGTGGACATACACAGATGTAGAAATGATAGAAGAACAGGCTGAAAATTCTCACCTCCACCAACATCAATCCTCCATCCATCCATTTTCTTTACTGCTTATCCTCATTAGGGTCGCGGGTATGCTAGAGCCTATCCCAGCTGACTTTGGGCGAGCGGCGGGGTACACCCTGGACTGGTCGCGCCATCAATCCTGTATTCCATAAAAAACTCCACTGAATTGAGACAAGGAAAAAAAAATAATTGTCATATTTCAACCCGCTATAGTGTAGCATACGATATTCAAGAAATCATAATTACAGAAACAGATTGTGCATTTGTGCAGATTCATTTTTTCTACCATTTATACTTTTGTCAAATTAGTTAAAAATGAAATTTAACCTTCCTCCTTTACATTGCAGATGTATGAAATGCACATGTTACAGTATCTCAGATTATCTTTTAGACAAACACAAGACAATACAGCCACTTGTCTTTTTGGTCTGTTCCATCCAAGAAACAAACATTGGACTGAACTTTTATGTGCAAACCCAAAAGTGTGCAGAAGTTAATATCATAAGAAACTGTAACATCATGCACAGTGTGAAGCTGGATGACAGGTTAAATATTGATTGCAGAGATGAGGTGCAGGAAGCCAAAGGAGCAGAAGGTTTGGGTGCCATCAGTGATGTTGAATGGACTTCTTTGTGCTTCATGACGGAGAAATACAGTAGTTAGCGACATCATTGCCTACCACCTTGACGAATGACGTACAATACCGCTGATAAGGATTGTGGGATAATCCCATGTCGCCTGTTAAAAGCATATGATTAATTATTTAAATGTAAAAAAAAACAATTAAAAAGCTTGACCTCATTAGAGTGCTTCCTGTTTTGGCCTTGACATACTGTAAAACCAACATCATCCCATTAAACCAACCAAAAAACCCAAACAAGCACATTTACTCAATATTACGCTTTGGTCCGGGTCCCAAGTCCTTGTTTGCCTCTTTCTCATAATATTTAAACCACCCTGCTCCTTGCATCCATGGTCAGTCTTCCTGCTCTCAACGTGGTGTTTAGTTTTCACCAAACATCTCATCATCATGTTTTATCATTTTTGTTTAGGTCTGCTGGCGCTCTTCTCTCTGACTGCTGCATCTGATCCAAGCTGTGAGGAGCTTTTAGTTCCCTTGGACGACCGCAGCCAGGTATGTCGTCCCAAGTCTCAGTAGTATACAAACTTGATCTGCTTTCCATGTCTTGTAAAGAACCCTGACCCTGAAAACATACTTCAGTGGTCATCAGTCATGTGTGTATCAATGCTGGTATGTGTCCATAGGTATCTGGAAAATGGATCTATTATGCTGAGACATCAGACAATGACGATTTCCTGAATGAAATTAAAACATTCAAGAGCTCCTGGCTTGAATTCTCACCTGTACCCAACACTGATACCTTTGAAATTAGATGGTGGGACAAAATGTAATTATTTATTCAATCTCATTTCCACTTTTAAACTAATTGTATCACAAAATAATAACAATTATTTTACTATCTCCATTCAAGAGCAGGAAAATGTCCTCTTCAAAATGCTACTGCCACTTTTACAAGTTCAGCTGCTGTTGAAGGTAAGTGGAAAGTACTGCTTTATTGAGCTGCTGCTCAATAAATTAGAATATGACCAAAACTTTATTTCATGTATTTCTGTAATTTCCTTCAAAAAGGGAAACATATTATATTAGTATATAATAATACAATAGTTATGATGTTATTATATAATAGTATTATTCGTCGTCTATATTACTGTATATTGTAGGTTAATTGGCGACTCTAAATTGTCCGAAGCTATGAATGTGAGTGTGAATGGTTGTTTGCCCTGCGATTGACTGACGACCATTCCAGGGTGTATCCCGCCTCCCACCCAGCTGGGATAGGCTCCAGCATACCCGCTGATGACCAAGAGAAATGTTTGAACATGAAAAGTATGAACATGTACAAGACTCAATACTTGGTCTCCTTGGGGTTACAGCTATACGCTGTGGCATGGAGTCATGAGAGCTCAAGTTGCTCTGACAGTGGCCTGGCTTGTTGGGCCTGACATATTGCATTTTCCTCTTAACAATACAGCATTTGGGGCTGAGGTCAGGCAAGTTTGGCGGCAAATTGCTTTTCCTTTCCTGCGACATTCTGTTAATATGCATAGACACAGAGCCTTGTGAACAGCCAGCTTCTTGAGCAATAACCTTTTGTGTCTTGCTTTCCTTGTCTTTTGGGGAATTGTCAAGTCAGCAGTCTAGACTGTAAGACCATTTAAAGGCCTTTGCAGCTGTTTGAGTTAATTAACTGATTAAAATGGGACACAAAAGGTCTTCAATTATGAACCTTTTCACAATATTGAAATTTTCTTGGATACCGAATCTGGGGTTTTCATTTGTTGTCAGTTATAATCATCAAAATAAAAACAAAACACTTTATATATCAGTCTGTGTGCAATACATCTACTGTAAATACGAGTTTCACTGTTTAAACACAATTACTGAAATACACCAACTTTTCCTTCTTTATTCTATTCTATTCTATATTCTAATTAATTGAGCCGCACATGTATACATTTAATGTAAGAGATTTGACATGGTCTTGATAGTGTAGTGATTCACACACCTCACTTCCTTGCAGTAAGCATGGAATGAACTTCCATTTTATGACAGTTTCCATGTGCTCTGGGAGTGGATGGCAACAAATTGGAACATGAGAAGCAGTGCTGGGTGGATGCATGGATATGATATATATGAATGACGCTTCATTGAACCTTTTTCAATGTTTATATTGTTTAGCCCAGTTCAGCACCTCTCGTGACAACCATTTCGAGAAATACCTGAAATCGTGTCCTGACTGCCTTGTCGTCATCGCCCACATAACACCAAAGATGCCTGAAGGGGGCCCCGTAAAAGGCAGAGTCCTCTTCCTCTTAAGTGAGTCTCTGTTTGACTTGTATGAATTACTGCACCCCAAAATGAGTTTATCCTCTATAAATTCCAACATTCTGTATTGTGTGTGTGACAAAGATTGTGTTGGATTTATTGTGACATCATAAGTCTGTCTGTGTGCAACAGCGAGGACTGGAACAGTAGATGCCGCTCAGCTGGAGATTTTCAAGAAACAGGCTGCATGCCTCAATTTCACTAAAGATTTGCACTTTGGAGACAAAACAGGTAAGATGCTTCCCTTTGTGTTCTGACAGAATCACATGTAACCTGTAATACTCCTCTCTCTTCCAGATCTGTGTCCAGAAGAAGGGCAGCAATAGAAAAAAAAACATCCTTGAAACAGAGACTACAAGACACCTTTTTAATCTCATGACCAACATTCCCTCTGAGATTTGCACATGCGCAATTGTGAAATAATATTGTGCTCTCAGTGCACAGCAAATCCTTGCAGCACAACAAAATAAAATCCAACCTGAATGATAAATAAAATAAACACAGAAGTATTTATTCTGTACATTTTTCAATGCAACTCTGCGTGAGTGACACATGACAAAAAGTGGTAACGCCACAATGGTGAGAGCCTTTACTCGTGTATTGTATTTACTCATTAGGAGCAAAATGTTGCTTGCTATCCCCATATTAAGGCTAAACGAAACTTCAGTACGTGCCACATCCACTCACCAAGCTAAAGTTAAAAAAGGGTCTTTTAAGGTGGACTGGCTGTATGTAGCAACAGAAGAACTAGAGTTGAGTATGGGTGAGATTTTTTCTTTTTCAAACGAGAAAGGACTGCTCTGAGTGAGCTTTTAGATTGAAAAGTGTGGACTGAATCAGTGGCTTAATAATAATTATGTGAGATTAGCATGCTTTTTTTTGATGGCCGGATTTACGGATTTACGGTCTGTCCGAGTGTTGCCAAAGGGACTAGAATGTGGATGTTTTTTTCTGATGAGATTTTTTAATGTTTAATTTTATTTAGATAAAAGTAAACATATACAGCAAATTGGGCGTCACTTTTAAGTTACTTTCCAGAATTAAATAGAACCAGAACATGCTGATGCAAAACAAAGGAAATAAGGGAATAAAGGTTTACATAATTAAGAAAACACAGTATATGGTAAAAAATAAACAAAATGGAATATGAAACAATGAACTAGGTGTTTACTACAAGATTCAGATCATTACTACATAGTGTACTCCTTGTGAACCCACTCAAACACCACATAGCACAAAATGAGAGTTGGACTGAACTTCAAGTTCTCAGGTTTTGGACAGATGTGATACTAGTGTGTGCACGTCTGATGGTGCTCACGGTGTTCCAAGGAACGCTTAGGTCGCTTGTGTGAATGCTCAGACATTTGGAAATTAGAGGGAACTTTGCTTGTGACGTCTCCTTTATGTCAGAACTACTACTAATTGTTTAAATACTGTGCCGCTCTCAAATCAGTGAGGAAGCAGTTACATGGGAACCCACGGCATGAACGTTTCATAGCTATTTTGACTGACATACTATTGCGGTTATGTACACAAGTATTGTAATTATATTCCATATTGAATTGAATTGTGTGTTAATGAATGATATCAAGTATTTTCGGGATATTTTGAGGATAAGCGGGATAGAAAATGGATAGACAGATCATTTTGACTTAAATGATTGCTGTTGGAAGATAAGTTGTATGTAGTATTCTGGTCACTTGGAATCACAATGTAAAAACCACATACTACCATTATTTTTTTTTTCTGCAAACTGAAAAACATCCCAATACCATTTATTTGTATATTAACAAAGTACTGGAATTAGGAATCAATGTATCGACATTCAGTGACACAGTTCATCACAAAAGTGTCAGGACAGGACAGCATGGAAGTGGATCCAGAAAGCAATACTTTATATTAGGGATGTCGGATAATATTGGCCTACCAATAGTACTGGACCGATATTAGCACAAAATTGTCTTATCAGTCAATATCTGTATTGTTTTTGACAACTGATATAGCCCTTTATTTCATTTTTAACAAAGACTGGGGTTGGGTTGGGATTGCTGGGGACCAGTAAAGTTTCATCAACAATATGAAAAACTTGGGAAAATGTGAATTCCCTCATTTTACTGTCAATCAAAAAGTGATTCCTCAGAAAGATCATCCAATCATCATGCAGAAGCCGATCGTCCAGGCCCACTCACTGCTTCATAGACTCCCAGAGACGGCGGGACAAAGCCCAGCATTTATCTAACGACCATCCAGTTTTGCACAGTTGAACAACCTAATTTACTTTTCCCAATGGAAGTCAGTAGAAGCTCAGCGGCCGACTGTGTAGCACAGTAGTATTGCGGGGATGAATAAGAGAAAGGTGTGGTAGTTACCTGTGATAAGTAGCTGATTCTGAACAAAAGATGTTGGTATTCTATCGTATACTTAGTCACTGAAATGTACACACAGGAGTACATATTTCACCACTTTTTTTGGCCATTTTGGCCAGATTTTCCACCTTCTTGCAGCAGACCACCAAAATCTTGTCTCTTTTAATGCACAGAATAGAACACTCACACAGCAAAATTCATCACAGTAGGGCAGACAACTGGAGGCTCGGCTGCAGGAGATCATCCACCTTCTCGCAGCAGGCTCCAAAATCTTGTCTCTTTTAATGCACAGTATAGGACACATGCAATAACATCCCCAGATTAGGGCAGACAAGTGGAGACTCCGTCGAAGGAAATCGTCCATCTCCTAGCAACTGACCTCCAAATCTTGTCTTTTTAATGCACAGTGTAGGACACTGGAGTGCAGGAGTGTTGGTGTTGCTAGAGCGCAGTCCCTCACTGGGAACAGTTCCACAAAGTCCTTGGCTTCTCTTCATGCGGGACACATGCTATCCAAACTATTTATTATTACCATCAATACTGATTACTATTATATATTTTAATGAAATATCTCTTGTATGCAAAAAAATTGTATGTGTGTGTGTGTATATATATATGTATGCATGGGTATGTGTATATATACTGTATATTTACTGTATAGTAAACCCAGGAATTATCTTTAATACATGTTGATATGTGATGATGGTATAATAATGAGTAATGTCACAAGCTGTACAAGGTATAACACATTAATAATAGTGTATATTGTACATGTGTGTTTGTAGGTGTGATATTTTGTTCATGTATTACTGCATATTGCATTAACATAACTTTAGTATTACAAATAAGGGGGTGGGAGTGAAAAAGCTTGTCTTCTTCCCACTCCTTTTCGAGACAAATTGTTCCTATTTATAGGTGTATGTTCATTATGTTATGTCCTGTGCATTTTGTGTGGCTCGAAATTTAAAAATTAATAATAAAAAATTTGCAGTCTTTGAGCAATCACCACTGCTCCCGTCATGTATATAAATAGAATTTTTACAAATTTACCATTCACTTTCAAAAAAGGTAAACTGCAGAACATCATTTCAAACAATATAAAACATATTTAAGCCAATAATCAGTCATACATTGTGTACATACACAACATGGGTCATGTCAACAAGTAACTGTATGACTCAGCATCCTTCAGGGACAGCTCTCAGCGTCACAAGGGGTTGTCACAAGCTTGACCTCATTTGCACAAAACTTGCTAAACATCATCCCAATAAACCAATCAGAAACGGCCCAACATATTTTGTCATTATTCCTCTGAGGTCTGGGTCCTAAGTCCTTGTTTGCGTCTTTCTCCTAATATTTAACCAGCCCTCTTTGCATTTATGGTCAGTCTTCCAGCTCTCAATGTGGTGTCCAGTTAACATCAAACATCTCATCATGTTTTATCATTGTTGTTTAGGTCTGCTGGCGCTCTCCTCTCTGACTGCTGCATCTGATCCAAGCTGTGAGGAGCTTTTAGTTCCCTTGGACGACCGCAGCCAGGTATGTCGTCCCATGTCTCAGTGGTATAAAAACTTGATCTGCTTTCCATGTCTTGTAAAGAACCCTGACCCTGAAAACATACTGTACTTTGTCATGTCAGTCATGTGTGTATCAATGTGGGTGTGTGTCCATAGGTATCTGGAAAATGGATCTACTATGTTGAAACATCAGACAATGACGATTTACTGAATGAAACTAAAACATTCACCAATTCCAGGATTGAATTCTCACCTGTACCCAACACTGATACTTTTGGAATTAGATGGTGGGACAAAGTGTAAATATTTTATTCACACTCATTTAATCTTTTAAACAGAATCTGTCACAAAATAATAACAGTGATCTTTCTTTCTTGAACTAAGAGCTGGAAAATGTTCTCTTGAAAATGTTACGGCAGCTTTTACAAGCTCTGCAACTGTTGAAGGTTAGTATATTCTAATAGATTTGACATGATATTAATCATCTCCTATTTCTTGACTATTGGTGTGGACAGTTGTGTTTCTTCATGTGCTCTGGGATTCAATGACAACCTCTGTGAACATGAGAAGCAGTGCTGGGTGGATGCATGGATATGATATACAGTACATGAATTACGCTACATAGCACCTTTTTTGTTGTATGTTTATATTATATAGCCCAGTTCAGCACCTCTCATGTCCACCATTCTGAGAAATACCTGAAGTCGTGTCCTGACTGCCTTTTCTCCATCGCCCACATAAGACCAAGGATGCCTGAAGGGGGCCCCGTAAAAGGCAGACTCCTCTCCCTCTTAAGTGAGTCTACATTTGACTTGTACTATTCACTCCCAAAGTGAGCTTATCCTCTATAAATTCCAACATACTGTGTTTGACAACATTTTTGATGGGTTCAATGTGACATTATAAGCTTGTCTCTGCGTGCAACAGCGAGGACTGGATCTCTAGATGCTGCTCATCTGGAGATTTTCAAGAAACAGGCTGCATGCCTCAACTTCACTAAAGATTTGCACTTTTCAGACAACGCAGGTAAGATTCTTCCTATTCCATCTACTGTGACACAATCACACGTAACTTGCAAGGATTCTGTCTCTCCCAGATCTGTGTCCAGATGAGGGCCAATAATAGAACAAAGACATTCTACAGGCAGAGACTACAACAGACTGACCTGAGTGAAGTTGGCCCCCCAACCTGCTCAAAACTCAGCTCAAATAGTCTCATTTGTTTGTGCTGCGTTTGTGCTGTTTTGTGCAATTAAAATGAACGTTTGTGACCTGAGTGAAGTTGGCCCCCCAACCTGCTCAAAACTCTGCTCAAATAGTCTCATTTGTTTGTGCTGCGTTTGTGCTGTTTTGTGCAATTAAAATTAGCGTTTGTGCTACTCTCGTTTTTGAGTTATTACAGTTTCTTTTTTAGGTCAACCAAAGGTCATGCATCCCCCCATTTTCTCCAAATGAAACAAAAAAAATCCCCATTTGTTTGTGCTGCGTTTGTGCTGTTTTGTGCAGTTAAAATTAACAATTGTGCTACTTTTGTTTTAGAGCTATTAACAATTAAAGTATTGAGCTATTACATAATCGGTCCGTCAACATGCTCTGAATGAAACCAAAATAGTCTCATTTTTACCGTCCTTGTTTGTGCTGTTGGGTTCAGTTAAAATCAAATTTTGCGCTGCTTTCGTTTTGGAGATATTGCGTGTTTCTTAAAGGTCACCCAAAGGTCACGTAGCCCCCCGACATGCTCCAAATGAAACCTAATTAGTCTCATTTTTTTCGTCACATTGAGTGGAGTTTTGTGCTGTTAAAATAAAGATTTGTGCAGCGTTCGTTTTGGAGTTATTACACATTTATTAAAGGTCACCTGGGGTCGCTCACTTGTAAACAAGACCTGAGCGAAGTTGGCCCCCCAACCTGCTCAAAACTCAGCTCAAATAGTCTCATTTGTTTGTGCGGTCTTAACTTGTGGTAGAAAATATTTCTCCGACGATGACGTCACATCCTACTGTACGACCCGGAAGTGATCCTGACGTACACATTCTAAGTGTTTAAACTCGTCTTATTGTAGTGTGGCTGGCACAAAAAGAATGTCAGGTCAAATAGTTACCGTGTAAAATCATGAATTTTGCATGACAGTTTTGGTAACAGCAGTGTTAATGTGCGAATACTGATCAAAGTGTCATATACATATAAGCTACTGACAAATCGTTCTTAAACGTGACACTAATGTGACGTATGTTTCGTAATCATTGATACAAGTATGACATCTTTGTTATGTATAACATGAAAAAGCAAGCAGTATCATAACAGAATAATCATAATAAACAATTGTGTTTATGTTCCAAAAGACTGAATTCACTGAAGAACAGATAAACTAGAAAAACTGTAGATGACTTTGGTAAATACATTAGTAACCCTTTTGACTGCTTGTTTGTGTAGAGATCTTTTAAGCTATATTACATTTTCTATGACGCTTATCCTCATTAGGGTCACACGGGTATGCTGGAGCCTATCCCAGCTGACGTTGGGCGAGAGACACCCTGGACTGGTTGGTTTTAAGCTATATTGTTCATCATAAATGCACGTTATTAGTCATGTAACATTGAACAATCTCTAGTTGTGCTTTAAGTTGCTCTACCTCATCTGACAAAAAACTAAAATTTTTTGAGCTGGTAAATGTAACTCAGTTGTTCTTTTTATATATTTTCTATGTTCTGGCAGATTAATTCACCAGACAACTGTTGCATGATCTCGTTTCACGCCTGCTGTTCCTACTATTTTCTTGCCTTTTCTCCTTTCTTTTTTGTCTACAGAACTTCTCTCTGGAAGAGATCTACACAAGTATTTGAAGATGACAGCATGATTTGGAACAAACTTTATATGCAAAATCGAACCTCAGATAACAAGTAAACATTTAAAAGGTGAGTAAGAAATGTGATAAAATAAGCAAAAAAAATAAACTTGAGCATTCAGTCTTTTGTATATAAAACAGCATGTGGGCATATCCTGTTTTTTTCTGATGCTGTTTTCACTCCACTTGCCAGGTCATCGTACATCTCCCAGACCGATGCAGCCCTCTTGCAGTATGCCACATAATGCCCAAGAGCGTCTTTGGTCAAGCCTTCCTGAAAAGCAATGACTGCTCTCAAAGTAAATGTCTTTTCTTGGAGCACCAGATTAGACGGGAATTCACTCAAGGGAAATTCTTTTTGGAAGACATTTCTTTGTGCTGGAGTTGCTGTCAGATGGTTGCCAAGGTCAGTGTCAATACAGACGAGTTCTCCCAGCCTGTAACTATGAGTGACCTTTCCTGCACACCTTATTTTCCCCGTTTCGTCTTCCTCTTTTAATGAAGATGGACACTGAGATGGACTCTGGACCGGTCTGAGGCAGGGAGACTCAGGAAGACTTAGTCCTTCTTCTACAGCAGTTCCAAGAAGAGACATGCCAGAAGTCTGCAGGACAGCAATGGCGGTAGAAACTAGTGGAACTACCCTTGTGTTTTGTTTGCTGAGACTGCAGAATTGTGATGAACATTGTCTGGTTATAAAAACACTTGCAAGATTTTGCATCATTTTCTGAATTACTGTAGAGATGTGGCACTGTGCATCTATTTCCAGGGCACCAGATGTTAAATGAACAGCTTCGAACATTCCCCTAATCAGCTTTGCCCTCTCTACATAGACCTGTTGGGTCACACCGTGTGTGGCGATGGCTTTCACCAGCTTGAGGAACTGGTCATCAGGTTTGTTGCTGCTTACATTTTCAAAAGAAATGCTATCACAGAAAGCACCACAAACGCTCTGACAAAATGCATCAAATGCACAAGTGTTTCGCACAGACACTTTAGTTTTTCCAAGTTTGACAGGCTGCTGAAGATTTCCATTTTTCAACAGTTGGAGTTTGACTTTTTTTCGCCCCAGAGATGAATCTGCATGGAGCCATTCAGGACAAGGAGAGAGGTAGGAACTCATCTTCCTTTTTTTGGGTGGAACCACTTGTCCTCTCCAGTTCTCAACAGCATCCTCATCTGTTGGATGAAGGCTTGTGAGGGCACTGGACTCTTCACAGTGGTTGGCATCCTTTTCACTGCTGTCTTTTACAGCGGACACAGGGCTAACATCAACAGCATCACTTTTTGTTTTTGCAGAACAAATCCGCATGGTTCCTTCAATGAAGGAAAGATGACGAGCAATAAATCGATCCACCCGTATAGGTAAGTTTTCATGTTTGAAAAGACCACTTTTTATGTTTTTGAAATGTGCTTCAACTGCAGCTGAACTTGCTGTGACGCTGGTGCTGTGGAATCGAGGGACCATTATTCCTGTCCAGAGTGGTAAGTAACTTGCAAGTCTTATTATATGGGGGATAATCTCAGGGAGGAAGTGGATGTTATCTCGATCCCCATTAGCCGTGGCAAGTGACCTGCTCTCCTCACATATTTCAGTTACCCACTGTCGGACGTCAGTCTGGATCAGAGTACATGCATCCTCTTGTTTCTGTCCCTCAATCTTGTCATCTGGAATGGTGACAAACTCTTCTGCAATTTGTGCTTTCAGGTATTTTTTGCACCTTTCTGATGTTAAAGGAGCTCCTGAACTGTCATTACCTTCTGCTTCACTTAATGCCACAATAGTGATTGCGCGTATAAGTTCTTTTGCATGCTCCAAGGATTGTGACTTCAGGAGCTGTGCCACAGACCTAACAAAGAAATCTTTAATCCGATGTGTTTTATTCTTCAAGCAGTCCCAGTTGCAGATCATCTTGATGCAGTGTGCGACATCAACCCTTACAAAACAAGGTGGTAGTTTGGCAGCTTGGTTCCCAAGTAAGATTTGAAAGCATTCATTGATGTAGGTCTTCAGGTCAGGGTGAGGGGTAAAAGCCTTCACCATAGCTCCAAGAATGGCCAGAGAAAAATCACTAACAACTTCTTTTGGAACAGGTGCACCTGCACGAACCCATTCTGTGAGCCAATGTGTGATGGCATTAACATCGTGTTTCTCTGACATCATTTGCACCACGGGGACACTCACATGTCCTGTCAGAACACCCTGATATAAGAAGATATGGCCGGATGAGCCATTTGGCCTTGTCAGTTTTCTAACAACTGATCCAGTTGCATCAAAGCATACTGACTGGTGGCTTTTCTTTATTAGTGTCTTGTAGACATGCATTTGTGTCTGACTCCAATAATGGCAGAAAAACTTGTCTAGTCCAATGTCTTTGATGTTACCACTGTGAGGTGCACTGTATTTTAAGAGCTGCAGTGAATAAATGGGATCTTTGTCACCAAATTGCAAATCATTTTTCTCTTGTTTTGCTTTGCGCAGGGTGGCCAAATTCGGTAAATGAGGTGGCTCAGGATCTCCATAGGACATCAGCTTCTGTGCCTGTGTCGCCCTCCATACATGGGGTTCCATCCTGCCTTCGCTCAGTTCCTTCGCTATCTGCACACGCATGTTTCCAGACATGTGGCGCTTTGAACAGCCAGTATGCAGGGAGTCATCTGTGTGATGCAACATTTGAGCACCATTGGGCTGTTGAATGCAGGCTCTCTGTCACATGTTATGTGGAGATGACTATGACACTCCTTGCAGTAGCCTTTTATGTCAATATAATTGCTCCTGATTGACGGATAGACTTTGGCTCGTTTGAAAATAAATGTGCATTGACATTTCACTGCCTCCCAAATGTGCTCATTGATAACATGATTCCAGGTGCTAGGCTTCAAGATGGTATATTGCATTTTGTTAGTGTCTGATTTGTCGGAGTACACAACAGTTTCTGGAATGAATTCCATCCATTTTCCAAAAGGAACTTCAAACTGGAAAGCCAGACAATTTGCTCCATCAGAAAGGGAACCTGTTGAATCTGTGTCACTTGTAGTTTCAGGATCAGTCGTCTGCTGTCTGTTTATTTTAACAAAGGTGTACCGGGCCTTTGCAGTGATCATGTGTCCCAGGTGGTCACTCAGCACCGTCCAGATACTGGCATTTGGAGTGGCAATGTTCCCATTTTGCAGTATGGCCTCTTTAGCATTGCAGAGAACTGCAATAATGGAATCTCTGTTTCTTGCCGACTGTTTAGGCATCTAGTTTAAGAACAAATACATGTAATCAGCAATGATAACTTGCATTCTGACTTGTATATGATGTACAGATATAATTGGTAATACAAATCATATTGTGTGCTGTGCTGCACTTGTCATGTGTCTTTAAATCAAATACCAAGGAAATTTAGCCAGCTTACAATTTTCAGATATTTTTAGACAAAAAATGTATAAGAGCACTTAATGTGCACATATGACATGATGCATTAGATGGAACACTCATGTTCTTTACTGATGCATGCATGTTTTGCATTAGCAAATAACGTTTAGCAAGTTTTAGCATTGCATTTCTGCGTTAGCATCAATGGTGGGAGCTTTTGTATTAACTTTAAATGTACTTACATTGGTCAGAGAAGGAAGATGTGGCTTGGAGAAATTGTGTAACGACAAGGTAACACTTCGATGACAATTTTTTGGAACTTATTATTCCACAGGTGTACATGTCTGTCTGCCCCCTACAGGCAATGAAGCATAGTCTTTTATAAAGAAAGACCACAACACTTGCTTTGCATTGCTTACTTTTTTATTGGCATTTTAAGCGTGATTTTGCTTGACATGAAAACTAAAAAAGGATGCAAAAGGCAGCCAATAGTCGCGATCAGGTAAGACCATTGTGAGAGTTACAACACCACTTTTACCCACTTTTTTAGTGTTGTGAATATATGAAGTAATCATCCATATTTTCAACCACAAGTTAAGGGAAATGTTATTTGCACAACGAAGCACAGATGAAGAATAAAAGAATGAGACTGGGTTTCTGGGTTGATAATGTAATCACTGGACTATTAAATGTTTAATAACTCAAAAACAATGGCAGCACAAATGTTCATTTTATTTGCACAAAACAATACAGAAAACATGAGACTATTCTGGTTTAAATCTGAGCATGTTAATGAATTGAGTGACCTCAGTTGACCTTTATTAAATGTGTAATAACTCCAAAACGAACGCTGCACAAATGATGGTTTCAACTGAACCTAGTAGCGCAAACGAGGTCGGTCAAAATGAGACCACTCGTGTTTCATTTGGAGCTTGTTTACAAGTGAGCGACCCCAGGTGACCTTTAATAAATGTGTGATAACTCCAAAACGAACGCTGCACAAATCTTTATTTTAACAGCACAAAACTCCACTCAATGGGACGAAAAAAATGAGACTAATTAGGTTTCATTCGAAGCATGTTGGGGGTACGTGACCTTTGGGTGACCTTTAAGAAACGCGCAATATCTCCAAAACGAAAGCAGCGCGAAATTTGATTTTAACTGAACCCAACAGCACAAACAAGGACGGTCAAAATGAGACTATTTTGGTTTCATTCAGAGCATGTTGACGGACCGATTATGTAATAGCTCAAAACTTTGTTAATATCTCTAAAACGAAAGTAGCACAATTGTTCATTTTAACTGCACAAAACTGCACAAAACAGCACAAACGCAGCACAAACAAATGGGATTATTTTGCTTTCATTTGGAGAAAATGGGGGGCTGCATGACCTTTGGTTGACCTAAAAAAGAAACTGTAATAACTCAAAAACAAAAGTAGCACAAACGCTAATTTTAATTGCACAAAACAGCACAAACGCAGTACAAACAAATGAGACTATTTGAGCTGAGTTTTGAGCAGGTTGGGCGGTCAACTTCACTTAGGTAACAGACTGTCACCTTCACATCATGTGTATCCTCAGACCTACTGCATACTGTACTGCAACTTTTACTGCAGATGTGTGTGTGTGTGCGTGTGTGTGTGCGTGTGTGTGTGTGTCCTAAGTCTTATTGCTTGTGTTACGGCGTTTGGTTGAAGCCACTACACTTCTTTCCTGCCTTCTTTTTGTGCTCACAAATTGCTCATTGACTATGTAAATCCGGCTGTGTGAACCCCTGGCCCGGATTGGTGGACTGCTTCTACGTCTGGAGGCGTCGATTGTTCCCTTCCTTCCAGCGCTGGGATTGGTGTCCCGCCTCTGCGCCCCTCCAATCAGCTGCATCCAGCATGAGTTCCTCCTCCCATAAAGACTTCCTGGATTCGCCAGTTGAAGCGGCTGGACATTTTCCCATTGTGCGGTTTGCCACGTTCGTGGTTCAGACGTGTATTTTGTGTCGTGCCTCTTGGCATGTAGTTTGGTATTAGTGAGACACTTTGTGATTGTGAATTTCAGAGCTAAACACTCTGAAAAGGGCTTTTCTGTATTTTATGGTTGCTGCTGTTAAGAAGCCGACATTTGTTAAAGTTTACTTTCTTTAATTTACCTATTAAATGTAAACTTTACTCCCTTTAAACATTTTGGGTTTCAATGTTACTCCCGTTTCCCCTAGCCGGGGTGTAACAGCTTCTTACAGAGCTTCTAACTTGCGATATATAAAGATGACAATACAATAATAAGTGAACATTCATTAAAACTATATTTAATTATAACAATATCATGTATCAAGAAATAATATACTGTAAATAATAAACTACTCAATAAAAATAACACAATAATAATAACTAGAAAAGCACTTGGACAGAAAAGGCCATAGTTCCCCGGATTTTTTGATTCACACCGTTTGTTCTGTTCCTGTGATGAAAATTCTTAAAGTCCCCTATATTTGTTATATTCCACTTTTACTATGTGGAATTATTCTAATATCAGTATCCGTCTTTGATATTTTGTAGAACCTGTTCGAAATGTGTCCTGTATTTTCTTTCCCCAAGTGCTCTGAACATTTTTATATCCACAAATCCCCCAAAATATCATTTTTTGCAATGTTAAAGAATTCCTGAATCCAGATTATGATACGTATCCCCACCAAAATGTAATTTGTTCTTTTATATCTGATTTCCATCAGTTCCTGAAATCCATTCATTCAAATCCATTCAGAACTTTTGAAGTTATTTTGAAGACAAAGAAACAAACGTTAACAAAAACATAACTTCCTTGGCAGAGCTAATAACAAGCATGTCAACACCAACTAACATTGGCATTGCCACGTCAAGAAATACACTAGCCAGAACAGTACCTAGAAATTTGGTGCCTTTAGCTTTGATTACGGCACACATTCGCTGTGGCATTGTTTCCATAAGCTTCTGCAATGTCACAAGATTTATTTCCATCCAGTGTTGCATCTGTTTTTCACCAAGATCTTGCATGTTGTTGATGATAGAGTCTGACCGCTGCACAAATCCTTCTCCAGCAGATCCCAAGGATTCTCAATGGGGTTAAGGTCGGGACTTTGTGGTGTGAATATGATGTCTCATGCTCCCTGAACCACTCTTTCACGATTTGTTCCCAATGAATCCTGGCATTGTCATCTTGGAATGTGCCTGTGCCATCAGGGGGAAAAAAATCAGTTGGTGGAATAACCTTTGCATTTACTATTCAGCTGACCTCATTCTTTGAGCACAGTGTTGCTGAACCTAGACCTGACCAACTGTAGCAACCTCCTACCCATTTGCTTAGTTCAATCCTGGAGGCCACTTTTTTTGGCCAGGCAGTGTAGAAGAGATAAGTAAACACAGAGGGCAACTCCTACAATGGTAATAATAAACAAACTATATTAACTTTAAACACATCACTCGAACAACTTTTTACAAACCAAGTACCACAATGCTTGCTGGGAGTCGGCGTCACTCCCTATTAGGGGTGTGACAAAATATTTATATACTCTATCAAACTATTGGGAAAGAACTATTGAGAGAAAAAAAATCCAAACCTACATGGCCCTGTGTGAAAAACTGATTGTCCCGTAAACCTATTAACTGGTTGGGTCACCCTTAGCAGCAACAACTGCAATCAAGCATTTGTGATAACTTGCAACGAGTCTCTTATAGTGCTGTAGAGGAATTTTGGCCCACACGTTTTTGCAGAATGTAATTCAGCCACATCGGACAGTTTTCTAGCATGAGCCGCTTTTTTAAGGTCATGCCACTACATCTCAATAGGATTCAGGTTTTGTTTTGTTTTTCTTCAGCCAGGTGGACTTGCTGGTGTGTTTTTGATCATCGTTCTGCTGCAGAACACAAGTTTGCTCCAACGTGAGATCACAAAGAGATTGCCAGACATTTTTCTTCAGCATTTTTTGGTACACAACAGAATTCATGATTCCATTTATCACAAGACGTCTTCCCGGTCCCGAAGCAGCCAAACAGCTCCAGACCATCACACTACCGCCACTAAATTTCCATCTATATATTTATCTGATGGTATGATGTTCTTTTTTGGAAATTACTTTTATGGCAGATGTAATGGGACACACACCTTCCAAAAAGTTAAACTTTTTTCTCCTCAGACCACAGAGTTTTTCCAAAGGTCTTGGGGATCAGCAAGATGTATTCTGGCAAAAAATCCGACAAGCATTAAAGTTCTTTTTGTTCAGCAGTGGTTTTGTCTTGGAACTCTGGCAGGCAGGCCATTTTTCAGTACATTTACAGTACTGATCTTAAAGGCAAGTGAAGCCTGCAGTTTTTTGGATGTTGCTGTGGGTGTTTGTGACCTCATAGATGAGTCATTGCTGTCACAGTTCTGCTTTGCTGCTCCGCAAGCCGCCTGTTGGCTGTATGTTGCAGTCAACTGCTGGCCCTGCAGAGGCTGTGAGCAATTAGTCATCAGGCTTTTGCACGCTTTGAAGAGAAACTCACTTAGTACCTGATTATTCCTTGGATTGCACTTCCTCTCCGCACAACCATTCCTTGTGTTGTGCCTTAACATGTGTTGTATCTTACTGGTCTATTGCACGTATTGCTACTGTGAGTATTTGTTCCTGCTTGGCTTCTCCCAGCAATGTAGTGTTTTTGTGCCACAGTATTAGCTTAGCTTGCCTGCTTGTTTTTTTCAGCAGCGCTTTTTGTTTCTATCTTTGTCCACCGCAAAAACCAGGCAAATATTTTTTTCCCCCAGGCCGTCACTCAGATCAACACTTGAACAAGTCAGTGTTGACCCAAAGAAATGACTTGAATGTAAAAAATATATATCCTTTTTTTTGTTACATCCATCCATTTACTATGTCACTTATCGTCATTCGGGAGCCTATCCAAGCTGGCATTGGGTGAGAGGCGGGGTACACCATGGACTGGTCGCCAGTCAACCGCAGGGCACATATAGACAAACAATTAAAGGTTTATTAATCACACACCCACTTACTTTAATTGCATGTCATTATATTATCCCTTTTGCACATCTCAGTCATACACTATTACTTTGTCAATATGTATTTATTTAGTGTATATGTACAGTTTGCCTGTCTACATGCACAGTGAAACCTTGTTTGTGTCATTCTTGGCCAATAAAGCTGATTGTG
The DNA here is from genome assembly GCA_024372805.1 of Oostethus manadensis. Taxonomy (NCBI): domain Eukaryota; kingdom Metazoa; phylum Chordata; class Actinopteri; order Syngnathiformes; family Syngnathidae; genus Oostethus; species Oostethus manadensis. The sequence goes on along the minus strand of QODF01000078.1, from coordinate 4,397,931 downwards.
ATCCCTCCTGTTATTCTGGCCCAGAATGCGGAAGTGACGTCAGCTCCAGGACGCCCCTCTATTGCTTCTCTGTTGGTGGCTTGTTCTTTGTTGAATTGTTGTTCTTATACATACTTTTTGATACTATGCCTGTTCGCTGTGTGGCACGCTTTTGCTCAAACACGCAATGTGATGGAATAAGCTTGTTCAGGTTTCCAAAAGACCCAATATGCCGTGATAAGTGGACTAGGCAAGTGCAATGAATGTGAACGAAATGGACACTGCCAAATTCGTCAGCATGCTGTGCAAACTTTCCTTGACGCAGACCGGCTGCGAGTGAAAACACAAGTACTGATGCTGAAGAACCCGGAAGAAGTTCAGCTGTTAATACACTTTTTTGCTAGATCCAATCATAGAACAATATGTTTTCATGTCAAACACTCATCTGTTTCCCTCAATTACTGCTCACTGCACTTGTAACTAAGTCTGCACATATCCCAATCCCAGCCAGAAAAACAACAACAGTCAGAAAATAGCTCTTTCCTTGCACTGTTGTTGTTCGTAGGCTGCTCTGTACATAACCTCACAGCCAAGATGCAACTTATCTAAATCAAGTCTAAATAACTTCATATCACTGCAATTCTTTGCTGTTTATTTATCCATGACAGAAAAAATGTTTTATTTTGTGGGCACTTTCAATTTGTTTTGTTTTTTTGCAAACTGTTTTTGGTGTCATACACAATTTTAAATAATGTAAGGATTTAAGCTCTGCCCTGCGATTGACTGGCGACTAGTCCAGGGTGTACCAAAAGTCCAAAAGTCAGCTGGGATAGTCTCCAGCAGCCTACCCGCGACCCTAATGAGGATAAGCGGCATAGAAAATGAATGAATGAATGATTTAAGCCACATCCATTCCCAGTAAACGTACGCCCACTTTCGATGTATACCCCACCCACTATGTGTACAGACACGGACACAGATCATGGAAATGGGTGAACAGTAGGGCTGTCAAACAATTAAAATGTCTGCTCATATTTTCTTCCAAATGCTGATACCATGTGGGAATGCATAAAGGTAAGATTTGATGACCTTATTGAGTGCTAATGTGCATGTTTGTGTGGAAGACAAAGTAGAAACTGGTGTATGATGGCCATGTATTCATGTTGTCCTTTTAATTTGATGTTGTTCCTGTCATAGTTTTACACAACATTTAATAAATAAGATCAATTAGACTACAACTACAATGTATGTACTGTATGCTGTGCTGAGGTGTCAAACTCTTTCCCGGTGGCAAGATAGCAGCCAGTCTCGACTTCAGCCATGGTCGTCACATTATATAAAATAATTACAAAGATGTGTTTCAATGGACAGTATTAATATCTGCTATGCGGTGGTGGTAAATTTGTCTTTATTTATTTATTCATCACACCTCTCCTGCTGTTGGGCTTTTATGTTATGAAACTAACGTTTCGATGTCCAAATGTATTATACTCAACATGCACTTTACAGCTCTCCATTTTGTTGCATCTTCCTGGTTTCAGTTTCAAGGTCAGTTTGTGCAGTACACATAAACAAAAAGATATCAGTTGTGAATAGTATTTGAAATAGGGGGTGCAACAACATTTCTGGCCCTTAGGGGGGGGCATGACGGACAATAACTGGAACCACTGTTATAGGCACGCATGAGACAATAAATCCCGTTGTTCCTTTGATGTGTTCTAAACATGAGAATTGATTGCATTCAAGTATCATTGCAATAAAAGTTAGAGGCTCAGTAACAAGCAATACGATTGAAACAGCTCTACTCTAAAAGAAGTGCAGTGTTGAGACACCGAGTCGTAGTCTGCAGGACGCTTTCTGTTACATTTTGTCCGAATCCTAACCTTTTGTTTTGAAGGACCACCTATTCTGGACACACATCTGGAAGTAAGAGAATCGGAATCGGTTTTATGTGGTGACCCAACATAAAACAGGCCAGTAATAAGAAAGTCATCAAATAAATATGTAGGCCAGCAGAGTAAAATGGACTAAGTTAAAGGAGCCTTGCCGATCATGTGTGATTGTGCAAACGGAGACAGCTTGTGAAAAACCTTAGCTGTGAGGTTTCTGAAATGAAAATCTTTACTTAAGCTGAGGCGAGCGGCCTGCTTCTTGAAATCCTCCAGGTGAGCGTCATCAAGTCTCCCAGACTTTGCTGTTGCACACGGAGACAAGCATATGATATCACAATGAACCCATGAAACTATATCAAAAATATTTTTTGTATTATGGAGAACTGGCTTTGATGTGGAGATGGTTTGTAGACTCACATAACAAGAAGATGTTTGTCTTTTTCACGACTTCCCCGTCATTGGCCCTCTCCATGTTTTTGTCAAACCAGAAGAGACAGTCAGGACAAATCTTCAGAAACCTTGTGTTGTTGACCGTAGGAGTTAAGGATAACTATTAAACATACAAGATATTATGATTCATTACTGTATCTACACAGAAATGATCAGATTTATTTACATCATTCGCCTCCACAGGTTCTAGAAGATCTAGGCAGCTGGGATCAGATGCACCAGTCAGAGATGAGAGAGCCAGCAGACATAAACAAAAGTGATAAAACATCATGAGGTGTTTGATGACACCGGGACACCGCCCATGGATGCAAGGAAGAGAACCAATCATACAGCATGAGGGACAGATATTCTGCAAGCCTGCAAGGACTTAGGACCTGGATTTGTTCATGTGTAATGTTAACTTTCGATAAGCATTTATGTTGATGCATTCAAAACAGCTGAGAATTAAGTTCTCAGCATACCCTCTCCACCCCAGTGAGGATATGCGGCATAGAAAACGGACGAATGGGTCTTTCTGTCACACTTCCACGGGGACGGTTACATTTTGTTTGGACCTTATTCTTTCAGCTGTGCTCCTTGTGTCTTCCCAGTGTTCCGTCATTAGCACACCTGCATCTTGCAACGATCCACCCCCTCCAACCAGCTTTCTCCTTGCACGCCATCTTGTCAGGTGTTACTTCATTCCCAATTTTCTGTATTGTCTAGCTCGCGGGTTGGCAGCCGCATGGAGCTCGTTAGCCTCCTTGTTGTGGCTTCCTTCACCGAGCTCGGCCTTTTTCCCCACCATATGTCCATAAGAAATGGGAATTTCTAAGAGATTGAAATGTCCAATTTGCCACAACGTGGGGAGAAATTAGAAAACAACCAAAAATATAACGTTAAAAGACATTTTAAAAATGAGTACTCTGTTTTTTTAAAGTACCCACCTGCAGATGAGTGTAAGAAAGCGATTTTGGAACTACTACTTTGGAACCTTGAGCAAATTAAACAAACTTTCACGTAGTGGATCAACGCAAACGCAAACTCAGCTACAGCTGTTAGTGTTGTGGCTGCACATGAGCTTGTAAGGAGATAAAAAAAAGAAAATACAAAAAAATCAGAGCACAAGTGTATTCGTCTTCCTGTGATGAGTCAAGGAAAGTAAACAATATTGAGCAGACAGCTCAGATATGTAGATATGTGAACTCTTTTTGTGTTGGCTACATTTGGTTTTCATTTTACACCAATACGGGACCTACTCAACGAGGCCTTCATACGGTAGTGTTCAAAATAATAGCAGTCCAATGTGACTGATGAATAAAATCACTTTTATTAGTATATTTTTATTGCTGCATGCCAAACAAGTCACCAGCAGGTGCAGTAGTTTCGCAGAAACAAACAAGACCCAGCATTCATGATATGCTCGCTCTTAAGGCTGTGCAATTGGGCAATTACTTGAAAGGGGTGTGTTAAAAGAATTGCATCAGCCCGCCAATAAATCGGTCAGAGTCCTTCATGTGCTTTTTGGCAAACCAATGGCAGTCTGCCATGGAAATTTTACCAAGGAGTGTCTTAATTGCAAAAAGTGTAACAACTGTAAATATGTGTGAGTTCTTTTATATTTGAAAACATAAAAAGAATGAACAATTTCATTTTGGAATAAAGCAGTAAGATAAAAATGTGGGTTAACTGAAGCACAGTGAATACTTGCACTGTACATATAAATTATGGGTTGTCATGGCAATAAAAGAGGCACAATATTATTCTTTAAGACAGATGATCTAAATGAATTGAAGTTAAGTTAAGGTCAAATCACCACCTGCAGATTGCATTGCTGTTGTTTTAAGCAAACATTGTGATGTACGAAAGGCCCTTTCATTGTGTGTAATTAGATCCAAGTACAGCTTTACTGGTACTGTCAGGTGCAAAATTCCAGCCCCACCCAAGAGAAAAGCTCGCCATATGCTGCTTTGCCCACAGAAAATACAATTTTAGGAACTTCCTCTTCCTGTTCAACATCACAATTAAGGCAAAAAACACGTACACACAAAAGACAAAAGAAGTATTTGGTTGAGGGAAGAGAAGCTTTATACCAGCATATTCCAAAACATTGAAAATACTTCTCCGTATATTTACAAAAACTTAATAAAAGAATAAAAAAAAGAGAAAATGAACACATCACAAATGGAGTTCAACATACTGCCACCAAACCACACCAATTGCATCCTTTTGTAGTCCCACTTATGGCTTCATACTTACAAAAAGAACCACAAAATAAAGTTACTGTATCTCTGTTAAGTTGTCACGGCGCATCATCAACATTATCAGCAAATCATTCCTCCCGTTTACAATAAGAATTGTCCTTAAATAATATGAATTATAATATCAAATACACATACAAGACAGGGAGCTACATTTGGGGGCTGTACATTTTGCAGTTATGAAGATGGAGAGAAGATATTCACAGGCACATGGAACTTTTGTACATGATAAATAAAACATCTAGAAACTTTCTGTACCGACAACCCTTTTGTGTCATACTGATATCACAGTTTGATCGGATGATTAGTTGACATGTCTACCATTTTTCCTTGCACTGTCTTACTTAATTTAATAATGTAACCCAAAGCAAACAGGCTGCAGTAGTGCACATGTGCAAGTGCAATCATTGGGCAGCATGTACTAGTAACCACTGATTTGTACATTATTTGGTATCAAAGTTGAGAGAACCTGCAAGGGCCTCGTCAAACAAAATCAGATTATTTTAGGTTTCAGTGTTCAATGTTCATGCTTTGCCGATATATTTGTAACATTGCTACACCACTATGTCCGTCCTTGCCTTGCCTTGCCTGCCAGAATTAAAAATGAAATAAAACAGCCTGTTTGGCAGAACACACAAAGGGTGGTGGTCTCACAAGATGAAGACAAACACAAATGTAGAAAAATCATCAACGTTTCCTTAATTCTATTATGGAAACGATGTGACATAAAAAGTCATAAAAACAAGGCCATGTTGACAACCATTTACAATAAGGTGAAGTTAACCATCCATCCAACCAGATTGTCTTGAAACTTGAAAATAAATAAGATGCTGGCCACGTGTGTGTTGAGACATAAAATGCTAGTTTGTGTGTGCTGCCACAATCAAGCATACACACGCTTTTCCTCCATGGGTTTGACGGCTTCCTTTTGTTGCAGAAGAGGAACTGCAGACTGGCCAAGTAAGGGGCAATTTAGTAGAGACACAAACAATGGGCGGCGTGAGGGTGATTGGGCCAAAGGCCTGGATCGCTGTCCTGACTGGGGAGGTTGAGGGCGAGGAGGAGGAGTCACAGGATTACATGTTCTTTTTTGCCAAAGGATGGCAGCGAATTAGCAAGCCGCTTTCCGACTCCTCACACGCTCATGGTCATGTTTGGAGAATACTGTGCAGACAGGAAAGAAATTCTGTCAACATCCGTCATTTGACAACTTTCACATTATTATCTGATGCGGCTCTATGCTGTTGTCAACATTTCTGTAACTGATTATTAATATCATATGTATTGTTGTATGTTGTCTGGCTGCACAGTGCAAGTGTGGTCATGGGTCCTAATGTGCTTTCACGGGTTTTCTCTGGGTATTCCAGTTTCTTCCCACATTAGTGATGTGTCAGTCGCCAACGACACAACTTTTATAGAGATGGCTCTTTGTGTCAATGCTGTAAAGAGGGTGGGAGGGGCTACATACACAGGCAAGCCGGAAAGGGGAGGAAAATGAGCATCAGACAGCAAGAACTGACGCACTTTGTGTTTCTGAATGGCGATCTTCACCAAAGACTAGCAAAAACTGGATGCCACTTTTATTTTAGTTTTGCACATTTTAATTTATATTTTGTTGTGTAATGTTTTGTTGACAATAAATGGTAATCAATACATTTAAGCAACAAAAACATCTGACGAGTCATTTGGGAGTGAAATGAAAGTGAATGAAAGTGAGAAATGAACCAAATGATCCAGTTCCCTTAAAAGAGATGGAATTCCCATCACTGTGGGAATGAACTCTTAAGACTATCAAGGCATTCCAGACCAAAACGTGTTGCCTAGTGTCAGAATATTTAGTCTCAGTCGGAGACCATGGGTTGTCCAACAATACAATTCCCCCAAACACACACCAAAAACACCCATGAATGGCTAAGGGTGAAACATTGGGCTATTATTAAGTGGCTCCCTTTGAGCCATAATTTTAATCCAATTGAACATATGTAGAAAGAGCTGAAGCATGTCATCTAGAGAAAACACCCATCAAACCTGAATGAGCTGCAGCAGTTTGCTCATGGGGAGGGGGCCCAAATCATTCATTTTTAGCACAATTTTCAGTGGTACTGCTTTTTTCAATTAGTTAAATCAGGGATGTGGGTTCTTTAACCACGTGTATATCAGTGGCAATTACTTGTTGACTAGAACGGAAACCGGACTTCCTCTGTAAATGTAATAAAATCTTCTTTTCCTTTCGGCTTATCCCTGCTTATTCCCTCAGGGGTCGCCACAGCAAATCCTTTTCGCATGTTTTGATTTGGTAAAAGTTTTACATCAGATGGCCCTTTGCTCTCTGACGCAATTTATTTTCCCACGTCAGAACTGTGGCTCATATGGTAGATCTCCATTGAAGCTTTAGCTTCAGCGTATGGAAGCTCACAGTGAGAAAATAAGACTCTGATTGGATAAACCGCAAAAAAACATATCTACAGAACGGGGTGGTTCTTGATATTAAATGTATGTCAAACGCCAATGAGCGCCCACTGTTTCAAAGACCAGCAGGGGCCACTCATGTGTGTGTATGTAATCCAAGAAGCTTGAGTAGCGTGGGATCAAAGTCATATCTGTCAAGTGTACTTCTTGCTAAAGCATCATTCTATGCCCCAAAGTTGACACACTCACACTTTCACTCTGAAAAGGGTTGAGGAAGTTTCCACCCATCTCTCCATCCTCTCTGGGGGTTCCCGGCTGGTTACTCATACTCAGATTACCTGGAGAGTTCTGCATCAACACAAACAAACATTTTATAATAAGCACCCGTGGAGTTAAAGCCTCAGTGATATACTTATCTTACTTTTGGGAGGCTGTCCATATCACCAGAACCTGAATGAAGTGCACCCATAGTTCGTTAACATAGTTGTAATTATCTGGCAAATTACATCAAAAAGACTAAAAAGACACAGAGATACCTAATGATCCATTCATGTGATGTGGCTCCATTCCAGCCATTCCCCCTAATGGGCCGTCACCGCCTGCACCCATGGGAAACTGAGGACAGACAGCGACGCACATATGACTAGAAGCTACATGCTGTGCTTAGGTTAAAGTACACACTGACAGAACTCACATTTGGTCGACTGCCACCCGGGGGGACTGTGTTGATCATCGTGTACATGTTGTCACCAGAGTTGGTTGAATCTGGCGAGAAAATTGGGAAAAATTGAGAGAAAGATGGAATGGTGGGCGGATACTCTGTACACGCTACCATATGCTTGCATATATTACCTGCTGGACTTGGCATTATTGGGGTACCAGGCGGGCCCCCTCCTCCTGGAGGTCCCTGAAATTTGAAGTGCCATTAGAGCCACTTAAATATAGTCTGCATAAGCGATGGATGGACATTTGACTAAACTGACCTAATCTACTATGGGTTGAATTAACAAACCCTTATTATGCAAAATGTGGGTATGAATGATACTCTTAACAGTAATGTGTGTCTCTAAAGCCTGTTAATGAACACTAAACAAAATATGTCATCTCACTCACTTGCTTATATGTATGTATACGCAGTATGTGTTTATATAACAACTGCACAACCACACTTGGAGTCATACTCTGTTGCAGACAAGCGTGGACAAACACAACTCCTTAGTATTAAAGCTACAGGCACACAAAATGACACGATCCCAGCAGTGCTTACTAAAAGCTCTTAAACTGTCTACATTCTAGCATCGAGCCATCTTTTTCAATCACTATGCCCCTAGTTTGCATAAGTATTGAATTGTCACAGTATTTTGTTTTCATTTATTCATTTAAATAAGTTATTTACATACATTTTAGACATTACTATTATTTGTGTACTTGTTTGTTATATTTACTGTGCATAGTACTATTTATTTAACACAATGGTACTAAGGGATAAACATACCAACCATCCAATGTGCCGCTCTGTGTCAAAAAATGTGGCAAAACAAATCGCTGTTTTAGTTTAGTAATAAAGTATGCATACCACATAACTGCCTGGAGATGCAGAAGAATAAGCAGTCTGAAACAGACACAACAAAGATGTGCAGTAATACTAGTAGTACTTTAAAACTTGTATTGTAACTGGTGGAACACTCACAGAGTTTGAATTTGGAGGATTTGGCCAGGGTCGCCCCCCTCCTGGTCCCCTGGAACATAGAAATTTATTACACAGTTTTAGCCATTGTCTTGAATTAATTGATTCACAGTATATCCAGAGAGATGTGACAGGAACACCAAGTCATTTTGCCTGTCAGTGTGTTCATCATGTGTCCTATGTTAAGGGCCTGTAGGCGTGTACAATGCATGTGTAACACTCACATGTTCATGCCTGGCATCCCAGGCCCAACTAATGCATTCAGTGGTGGCCTCATCCCTCCTCCATAGCCCTACAAAGACAAAAGACCATAAGAAAGACTAAAAAGTCATTAATAACACATAAACAACCACACACACACGCACCTGGGGCCCAAGTGGTACCATGCCTCTTGGTGGCGTCATCCTCTGCATTGGTCCACCCATATTTGGATGTCCTGCATGACAAAATCATAACTCATAGCATCACAACTGTCATGAAATCTGTCAGTCTATTTGTCGATCTATGCCTACCTTGCTGTCTTGTGGGGTCCATGCCACTGGGCAACATAGGTTGACTTCCTGGCACACCACCAAGCCCCTGTAGTCGAAAGAGGGTCCATCACTAGAATTATTTCCCGTCCTCTGTGTTCGAGTCTGTAGCTTGTGACCAGGGGCCCCTGTGCGTCTAAGATGACAAGTCATACCTGATTGGGTAATCTGAGAGTTGGTCGGGGTCCTCCAGGGTATCGAGGGGACATAAAAGGCTACAGCAAGGAGGTAAAAAAAAGGTGGAAAAACATGTGACTATGAACATAACATTAAGTATATCACTGCAATGTCATGCATTTTATTAACAAACCTTTTCTTGCTAAAGTTTTTGCTAAATTTCAAAAATAATCAGTCATGTTATCTTCATACATACTGTAAGTATATTGATTTTATCTTATAAATAAATAATAACTACATTCACACACACACACACACACATATATTACATATATATATATACTTAACATAGTGCTCATGAAAGACAGCTAATTATTTTAATCGTCGAGATTTAATGAGTTTGGTTATAAAATACAGGATAGTGTTTTTTTTCACCTGTACAATGTTGATTTTTTTTGGTAAACCTGGTATGCAAAATATTCTGAATTGTTTCTACTATTTTTGCCTCACATGTAGGTCAATAAACAGCTTGCAATTAACAGAAACACCACTGCAAATTGATTTGGACAGTTTATTTAATGTAACCACTAGAGGGCACCAACGTTCTTGTATAGGTTTGGGGCCCCTGACCGGTATCTTTTAAGTTTTGGACAAATAATCGTGACATACAAATAATTAGGGTGTGGTAAAAACAATTACTTAATTAATAATGAATTAAATTGTGCATATGCATTTAAAAGCATTGCATATGCAGGTATTAATTAAATTTAAAAAAAGTACAATGACTTGACCATCAATTATTCATTCATTCATTTTCTATACCGTTTATCCTCATTAGGGTCATGGGTATGCTGGAGCCTATCCCAACTGACTTTGGGCGGGAGGCGGGGTGCACCCTGGACTGGTAGCCAGTCAATCACAGGGCACATATAGACAAAGACAAAGACATACAACCAGTCACACTCACATTCATACCTATGGACAATTTAGAGTCGACAACCATTAATTATAATTAACATTAATAAAGTATTTTTCTATCTATCATTACACTTACAAAAAAGGGAGACGATGTAGAAATTAGGCTATTCCTGTAGCTACATCCATCCATCCATTTTCTATACCGCTTATCCTCATTAGGGTGGCAGGTATGCTGGAGCCTATCCCAGCTGACTTTGGGCGGGAGGCGGGGTACACCCTGGACTGGTCGCCAGTCAATCACAGGGCAGACATACAACATTCACGTTCACATTCACACTCTAATGGATAATTTAGAGTTGCCAATTAACCTAACATGCATGTTTTTGGAATGTGGGAGGAAGCCGGAGTACCCGGAGAAAACCCACGCACGCACGGGGAGAACATGCAACTCCACACAGAGATGCCCAACGGAGATTCGAACCCTGAACCTACCCAGTAGCATGTTGGCCACCAACAGCCACCGTGCGGCCCCTGTAGCTACAGTAGTTTCCAATTCTCTGGGAAGATGAATGGAAGAGTGTGCCAGCAAGATTTTTGTCCTTTAATCCAGAAGAACATGTGCAAGGACAGGGGTCGCTGATGTTGGACGTGAGAGAGGCGCTGTTGCTATGTTCTAGTTCATCCCAAAGGTGTTTGATGGAGTTGAGGTCAATTTCTGCCACTCCAGACTCACTGGGGTTGTGATCAGATGAATAATTAAGATTCATGAATAACTAACATGTCTACAGAAGACACCTGCACATTTGTGATTCAGCATTCATGGCCCACAACGTTGCAGATTGTTGTTAAAAAAAAAACCGCTTTTTTCTATAGAGAACACATCTCATCCCCCTAAATCGGCTTACTTTATAAATATGTGATAATCTGGTAAAATGTACAGCAGCCACATTTTTTACTTACATGTCATTATGCTTCAGTTTTTTTCATTAAGAACTGAGATTTTGCACTTTCTTTTTTCTGCGGTCCTTGAACGCACCATAGTTTCAGTCAGATGCAGTGAAACTTACATACTGTATAACAATTCAGCCTCAAAACTTACAGCAAGGTGACCATAAGTTTATTTTTAAACGTAAGTCATTAATGGCATTACAAAAGGAAAGCAGTGTAGATTACCGTATGTAGACGCGGCTTCGAGAAACACTTTCTCTGACAGTTAGTCGGGACGACCCAGGGGACCCTCATACTACCACTAGCCACTTCAGAGTGACTAGCCACTTCAGCCCCACAGCAAACGTAAGTGTGGTTGTGCTACCCTGTGACTCCCATTCATCTGTCCTTTTGGTCATATTCATCATCCATTATTGGGGAATTCATTTATAAAATTTAAAATGCATTAATTAGTGGAGGCATATTTAGGGTTTAAACCTGGATTGTGCATTAAGCTTCTTAGCGTCCATCGCTAGTGAACAATGGAAGTTGTAGACAGAGGGTTTCAGGAACTGAATCTAATGTAATAATTCCAACAGTTACTTTTCTGGCAAATGCTGATCCAAAATCTTCAATTCCACAAGCTAGCTGGAAGGTTTAGTGGCGTAGGTGTTATGGTTTTATGGGTATCCATTAGTCACATATTTTTGGCATTCACTGGTGGGTGTAGAACATAACTCCAGCAAATAGAGGGGATATTGTATTCTAGATGTTGATTAATAAATTCAGTAAGAAGGCAGTTTGTGTATGTGTGCAAATTCAAATTTACATTTATTAAGATTCAGATTGAGGCTTTATTTGTCATTAAACAATGCACAATGAAACTAATGCAGTCATCACACCAAAAATAAAACAAAACCTAAATCTGTGTCACAATCTGTTCCTGCCAGTATAACTATTGACAGGTAGATTTGGAACAGATATTGTAAAAGAGATGCATCATTTCAACAGTGACTTTTTGAAAGCTTAGACTGGAGAAAGACCAATGAAAGTTATTGATCTACATGTCAAATGCCAGGATCCAGGTTGGACTGATAAAGACAGTTAATCGATGCGCAACTAACTGGCAAAGTGGGCCCCACGTGGCTCTGCTAAACTATACGCTCACCTGAAAAAATCCTGGTGGGACCGGACCCACTGGCATGCCTTCTCCTGGGGGAAGATTCCCAAGCACAGGGCTGGGAGCTGCCGCCGCACTCTGAAAGGGGAGAGTAAACATTAAGGTACATTATTTAATGACTTCCATTATACCGACATTACTTTGAAGCACAATTTAAAGGCAAACGTTTCACTCCATCTCATCCAATTGACGTCATGCCAAGCTTGTTGATTTAATAATATCAGAGGTGGGAGCAAGTCACTCATGTACAAGTCACAAGTAAGCACCAAGTCTTTACCTTCAAGTTACAAGCAAGTCCGAGTCAATCTTTAGGAGAACCAAGCAAGTCAAGTCGAGTCACTGCTTTTCGTCTGCAAGTTGTGTCAAGTCAAACACGTTTTAATTAGGCCAGTTTTACAGATTCAAAGTTTAAAAACAAGTTACAAACTTTTAGACTTTTGTATTACATATTTGACAACAAACATCTTGCCAAACGGAGCTGAGTTAAAAATCTAAACAATAAATAAATGAAATAATAAATAATAAAATTAGTTGTCCTGATAATTTCAAATTTCGGGACAGCAAAACAGAAGAGTTGGCCACAAAACAGATTAGCTTGGGTCTCTCACCATCTCACCACTACACTCTGATACCCGCCCCCTCCACATACAGCTCTCCGTTTTATAGCAGTCTCAGGCAACGCCTATAAAAGGACGGTGCAATTTCTATTCCCGTAAAGTTACATTTTTACTCTTGTAATTTGACGATCTTTTGTTATAATTATACTAACACTGTTGTCGTCAATTTACCACTTCCTTCTCAAAATCTTGATGATTTTAATGCTTCATGTAACAGGCATTGACTGGGTCAAAGGTTACATTACTTCTTTTTTTCCTCCAACTGTTTTCAAACGGACTGCTACGTGAGGAGAACAACACAACTTCAGGGGTAACTGCGGCCCTTCAACAGGAAGAAGATGATTAAAAACAACGACTTTTCTGGTATGGTTGAGTTTATGTTTGGAAACAAGGTATATAAACAAACATTCACTCAATCTTTCTGTGTCTGCGTTCCCGTTTATCCATGTTGTGTTCTGCTAAATTGCGTCAAATTGAGCGTATGCGTAAAATAAAGCTGCCAAAAGCCGACTTGTAAATTTGGTTATCCAAAAAACACAACAAAGCGTTAAACCAAAAACAAGTCATTTCAAGTCACTTACTGTAGCTCAAGTCCGAGTTAAGTCTAAAGTCAAGAACATCAATTTCAAATTCAAGTCGAGTCTTTTTGGAACATTCGTCAAGCAGGTCACAAGTCCTAAAAATTGCGACTGGAGTCTGACTCGAGTCAAGTCATGTGATTCGAGTCTCCCATCTCTGAATAATACTGATGATTTGTTCAGGATCACCTCTAAGCAGTATGTCTTTTTTCTACCATTGATTATTGGGTAGCATGTTGGCCTCACAATCAGGAGATCAAGGTTTGAATCTCCACTGGGCTTCTCTGTGTGGAGTTTGCATGTTCTCCCTGTGCGTGTGTGGGTTTTCTGCGGGTACTCCGGTTTCCTCCCACATTCCAAAAACATGCATGTTAGGTTAATTGGCGACTCTAAATTGTCCATAGGTATGAATGTGAGTGTGAATGTTTGTTTGTCTATATGTGCCCTGCGGTTGACTGGCGACCAGTCCAGGGTGTACCCCGCCTCTCGCCCAAGGTCAGCTGGGATAGGCTCCAGCATACCCGCGACCCTAAGGAGGGTAAGCGGTATAGAAAATAAATGAATGAATGATTATTTTTGGCAAATATTCTGCAATTGAAACACGGGAACAAATTGGAACACACAATGAAACTGGGTCACATTGGCAGTTCCTATGTGTTTGTCCTTTTATACATGGTCCCCATCAATATCAGCACTACCACAGAACTACTGTTTGAAGTCCTAACAGAAAATGAAAATTTGTATGGAAATAAAAAATATGGTCACTGGTTGAGGCGGCTGACTCCCATGCAGCAGTAGAGTTCAGTTCCTACTTGTGTGAGGTTAAATGATTTGTCAGAATGTTGTGACAAGCGCAGGTTTGCTAAAGGTAAACTGGGAAACACAAAATCTAATGGTCCGTGTCGCTCTCAGTGAGCAGTTTGCTTTCTCTGCAACATTGCAATCGCCCCTCGACACATCGTGATTACACAATCTATCAAGGTTTTCCAAAAATGAATACGACCTTTTATTAGTCAAACATTATAAACATGTATTTAAGCAAATGTTATGTTATGTTACTTTTTGCCTAAATTAAGGATTTTAAGCATAAAACGGCTAAATTATATAGAATACAAATATACGGCAAAAAAGGCATTTTAAGATGCTAATGAAATGTAGTATTCTGCACAGGCCACTAGGTGTCATTATTGTTACTGTAGTGTTTGGTGAGACACAGGGAACAGACTTGATTACCAGAACTAGCTTTTATTGCAGGTTGTCTCACAACAGTCACAATAATCTCAAATAAAAATCCCCAATAAAAACATAAGCTTTTACAGTCATTAACCACGGAAAATTGAAACTCTGAACACCGCTGACGTCTACCTCTCTTTCAGGTCAGCAAGGGAACACATTTATAGCAACACACACAAGCATGAGCGTTATTTATGTCTTCTGTACTCGTATTATGTTTACTATATTGGGTAATAGGAGTGGAAAGCTTACTATGGGGGTGGTAGTGAAGGTGGCTCTAATAACATAAATAATAATAATGTAAAAAATAAAGTAATAAAAACCCTATTTAGAAGGTCGTAAACAAGTTTTCCATATATAAAGAAGGAATCCAACTTCACAGAAATTGACTTACCACTTTCAGAGTCTGGAATCAATCAAGAAAAATAAATGAGGGATTTTTGTACTATACACAAACGGTTGTATTTTTTTGTTTCTTTGTACTAATACCAGTCCTAATCAACTATCAATTATAGTCTTATGAAAGAAAGTGTGAACATCTACAGTGGTGTGAAAAAGTGTTCTTATGATTTGGTTTTTTTTGCAAGTTTATCACACTTAATTGTTCCAGATCATCAAACAAATTGGCAATGGCAGCACAACTGAACACAAGATGCTGAACACACTCTGTTTTTTTCCTCCCTCACTGAAAGCTAAGGGCAATTGTGAAATTCATCCAGATTCTCTGAAGTTTACGTCGGCTGACAAACGGGCAAGTTTGAATCAGAACTGAGATAAAATCCGACTGAGGACACTCAGTCAATCGAATCCTACACACACGCACACACACACATATTATATATATATATATATATTATTTTTATATACTGTATATGCTGATGCAAACAGAGCGGACACAGACTTACCCAACTAGAGTTGTGTAACACTGCACAGCATCAATAGCATAACTTTGTGAGCCCCCCCATGCATCTTTCTTGCACCCTGGATTACCCAGAATTCATCTGCACTTTGGCAGCCTGGAGGTCTGCTGAGTTTGCCTTCATGCTCAAAGAGTGAGCAAGCGAGAGGGAGAGAGGAAAATGAGGACAAAGCATAGATTATGTGTGTGTGTGCGCACAGTGGGTGTGCACTTTTTGTTTGTTTGTTTGTGTGTGTGTGTGTTTGTGTGTGTTAGGGGGACTGAAGGAGAAAAATATCTACCTGACCTGCTGACAAAGAATTTTTTCTTCAAATGAAGGGAGAAGAGAGCGAAATGAAAAACAACAAAAACAAGCAAAAATGTCTGCCGTCCCCTGAAATCAGCATAACATCTTTGACGGAAAAACACCATCTTTATTCAAGTAGGGACCTCGGTAGTAATGTGCATATTGATACAAAAATATATATATTTCCAGCACCAGCTCTTCATGCTCGAAAATTTATACTTTAATTAATACATTACTTTAATAATGCTGCGATTGACTGGCGACCAGTCCAGGGTGTACCCCGCCTCTCGCCCAAAGTCTGCTGGGATAGGCTCCAGCATCCCCGTGACCCTAATGAGGATAAGCGGCATAGAAAATGGATGGATGGATGGACTTTAATAATGATACTTTAGATACTTCAGTCATTGGAGGTAATGTTTGTCTGAAATGATTGCGTTTTAAAAGGACGACCTATCGTCAAAGGAGCCATGTCTGAATTGTGAATACAATTTTCATTCTTATTAATCATCAATAATCATTTATTTTAATGGTTTTATTATTTTACTTATTTTCTTTACATAACATTTACACATGAAAATATTTTTTCCCATCAAACTTGCTCCATTCTCTGTTATTTTTCAGGCATAGTCAATAAGAAAGGCAGAGAAAGGCACTGAACGAGAGTCAACTGCTGATGATGCCATAAACTGGCAACAGAGATGGGGGACAATGATTTTCGGTTCCAGCTTTGCGATTTAAAAAAATACATTACAAACACAGTTTGATTGTCGGTGTATTACTAGCAAGACACGATGCGAGCCATATTGTATGATGACTTGACGCACCTTGTAACTTGTACCCAAAAAGGAAAACATTTTGCATACATTTACGACGTACGACCAAAAACCACACTAACCGAGGTGTACCCTAACCGAGGTTCCACTATAGAGTGGAATTAGGAAACTGATCTACATACACAAGGAAATAACCTCACTTAAATTGTGCAAGCATTGTTAAAAGTAAAAGATGAATGAGATTAGATGAGATTAACAAAATTGAGTGCACTCCTTGGCTACAACCAGTAAAGGCACTCTTGAGTCAGTCTCAAACTCTAAAAAAATCATCACTACATCACTGGCATTGGAAATAAATTCCAGATCAGTCAGAGAACAGCTCATCCCACAAAAAATAATCTTTAAAAATAACAACCAATTCATTTATTGATAATTTTCAGCAAAATCATCAGAGAAAATGTATTCAGTTTACCATCCCCAATGTCAACAATGTCTGGTTTTAAAAGGTTCCACTGTTTATGTTGGAGAAAAATCAAGCCTCTAATCTTTATCAAGGATTCCCGAGGAGTGGCATTTATGTCACAGTAAGAAAGTGTGTAATTTGAGCGTGAAAGTGCCCATCATGAATATTAAAAACTTTCACATTTTTGGAAAAGCACATTGCAAACACCAGAATAATGTATATTATCAGTAACACTGTACCAACAATATGTTCACAACAATATCTCCATGTGATCACATTTGACCTTCTGTCACTGACCATTCAAACGTAACAGTTGTTGCAACTTTTTAGTACAGCATCATCAACTTCTCCAAATTGTTTGCCAACCTAATTCAAAGCAGCCTGGGGGAAATCTTTGAAATCACTCCTTTTCTTTCAGCCTTCTCATTTGCAGTCACTTACCAGACAGCCAAATGTAAGCATGCGAGATATACCCACGGCAGTGTTTAAGGAAAAATGCAGTTGGAGTAGAATTAGACACCCTCAAGCTACAATCCACTAATTTAAACTATAACATTGAAAGGTTACTGTTAGGCACCACTATTTATGAACCTTTGAAGAAATTTGACCATTTGGCAAAACCGGCATCATCCCAGTGTGGGCCATGCTGTTAGTTTTTGTCACACCACTGTGCTATACAAAATCATACTCTGCAAGCATGCTTGGCGAATTTTCTGCAAATACTGCGCTGACCCAAATTACAGTCTGCATATCCCCAGAGAGGTCTTGAAAAAGAGAGGTCCTCTTATATTCAGGTTAATATAATAGTTATGGCTCTTTGATTTTCGCAATCAACAACAAATTTGGTAAACATCTTTAGAGTAGTCCTATGCACAAATCTGCTAAGTTTTAGGATCAGTCAGAAAAATGAAAAAAAGATTGCCAAAATAAGTCTGACCACTCATGCACTCGGTATTAAATGTATCTGTATACAGTATTGTTGACATACGTCATAGGGGCTACACCATAGACTGGTTGCCAGTCAATCACAGGGAATGGTACAAAAGCAGTACTTTTAAGGTTATCACCCCTGATACACGCTTATACATTGTCACCCCAAGCAGGGGGCAGCAACCTGCAGCCCCGGAGCCACATATGGCTTTTCAGTCTCCTTGTTGCGGCTCCCAAGCTGAACAATAATTTTTTTGTGGAAGTGGAAGAAATGTGCATTTTCAAAAAGAGTTTAAAATATCCGACTAACTGCAAGTCAGTGAATGCAATTATACTGCATTCTGACTGCTGATTGGATGAGAAAGAGAAGGAGGAGCAGGGCCAGAGTGTGCATTGAAACTCAAAGACATCTTCTTGAGTGTGCTACCCCTGTGGTAAGATATGCATAACCATGAATATGTCCCTTAAAAGTAAAATCTCTGAAGACAATAGTTCAATTTTGAATGGGCAAATTATTTTGTGTTCACTGCCAATGGTGCTGGCTTACTACTGTGCTTGATATGTGAGGAGAAATTAGCAAGCAAAAACTGTGAAAGACACAAGACACCAGAAAACTACCCAGCTGCAGATGGGCGTAATTTCGGAACTACTATGAAAGGTTGAGCGGGCAAACATACTTTTAAGAAGTGGATGAACTCTCAAAAGTTACTCACAGCTGCTAGTGTTAAGCTCAATATGAGATTGTAAGGAGGTGGGAGCCGATAAAGATGGAGAATACATGAAAGGCTTGTTCATAAAAATATCAGCGCATCTGTTCTCCAACTTAAAAAACAGAACATTATTCAGAAAATTAAATAAATGCCTCCCTCTGCAAACACAGTCAATGACAGGACCGATAGAATTACAACAAACATCAGCATATTAGGCAAACAACAACAAAGATGCTGAGCAACCACATTGAGTTGCCTGTGATGAGTGATGCAAACAATATTGAGCCGACAGCACTGATATACAAATATATAAACTCAGATGAGCTTTTTTATGTTAAAGTTGAGAATGTCATGTTTTAATTTTACACAGATAATGGAAAGACTCAAAAAGGCCTACATAGGTTAGTGTTTCAATTTAAAATTACTATTTTGATGGTAGAGGTTGACGACCCCTGGCCTAAAAATATAAGCGTTTCTATATTCTACTAATAGATTGAGCATCTGTTGTGAGGAGTGACTGTAGACGAGCAGGATGAGTGTTAGTTCTGTCTCTACATTACAACTGCATTTAATTGCAGAAACAATCTTGTGGACATGTTGAAACAAACTTGGCAGTGCACAGAAACCACTTGAAGTGCGCCTGATCCCTCTCCACGGTCCTTCTCCATGGAGAATGCATAACATTGTCAGACATTTCAATAGAGTACAATTACACAACAGCACGCAGTTGTATAAACTAATCAGACGGCACAGAAAATACACAATACACTAATCCCATCACTGTTATGTCTCAGCAATACCTAATGAGATAGCATACTATATATTTACCACTCTTGTTCCTTCCTACCGTGTATGTATAACAAGTTCTTTGTGTGTGCGTGTGAGTGAAAATGCGGAATAATTTCAATTCTGCTTTAGAGATGGAGCAACACTATGAGAGACACTGCGTGAGTAGAATCTCAAACATCCTTCTGTCGTCTAGCTCTCTGTTTCCGCCCTTTTCCTCCTTGCCTGTAATTCTCCTCCACACTTTGTTTCTCTTGGCGACCGGCTGTCTTAAAATTAATATTCTAAAATCTAAAATATATGCTTTTACTACACAGAGTGTGTCAAAAGACATTGACGCTAACATTGATCATCAGACTGTTTGCATTTGGTGAATGTAAATACACATGTGCTACTGTGTTCACAAACAATTGTGTAAGAAAGTACTTTTTAAAATTCCATTAACGCTTAATCTGTCAATATGGTGTAACAACATTGCTTCAAAATGTGGCAAGGGTATAAATAAATTGGGGGCTTTCTCTGACATGTCTGACATATTTCATAATACTTTATTTTTCACATGTACAATGTATAGCGCAGTTTGTAACTTGAATTTAATCATTTGAAGGGATAGTTTTTCCTTTAAAACCACACGTTGAACACTTTCCTTATCATACTGTATTAATATGCAATGATTCGCTCAGCTGCCGTGTCCACCAGAGGGAGCTTCTGCTCCCCGGCAGTCATGGCCAATGAACAGTTTTGCTGGGACGCAGTGCATGATGGTAAGAAGTTAAATTAGTTATGTTTTTATTTTAAACTTGTACTGGTACATGCCTTGTATATTTCTTAGCTAACTTTTGAGTGTTAAGTGGCTGTGTGACGATTTTAGTATTGTTTCTGAAGATAGTCAGAGTCCCAAAGCTTTAGAAATGGCTTTATTACCTTTTCCAGACTGATAGAGCTTAATTAATATCAGTTAATTTATACATTTTAAAAGGAGGGGCAATAATCTTTTCACACACTCCTATAGGTTTGGATTTTCTCTAGTAAAAATAAAAGAAACAAACACTTTTTCACACCACTGTATGTAGTTGAAACAACCCAGTATTGTACTATTTTACACATTTTTTACCTTTGGGTAGAATATTTTCACTTATCTGCTGTAAGTAATGCTGGGTTGGTAGTGTAAGAACCCAATGGTAGGGTTCTGTAATTGGGTTATTAACTCAGCTGCTTTTAGACTGAAAGTTACATTTTTTCTCATCAAAGAACACAACTTGAGAACACAACTTGCATCCACCATTCTCCACCATGTTTGGTGGATAAATTTTGTGTCATCTCTTGCAGATACCGTCAGGTGGTTATTGGACTGCAGTTGGGACCAGTATTAAATTCAGTTTGGTACGATGATGTTCAGTGTTTTGGCTGACAACCAACCGGATCCGCGGCTCATGGCCAGTAACCATCAGGATCTTTTAAGAAGTTTAAAATGTTTTACTGTGTCCAACCCCAAAAGCAATGGTGCACTGCAAGAGGACTTGCTTTTGCAGCTCAACAATTGTCAACTGTGTTCAAAGAAAGAAATTTTTTTTGTCTTTACCATCAAGATATCATGACATGGCGTGCTTAATAAATTCTGTTTGTCATATAGAAAATAAATGAATGAATACTCACATTTCTACTTTTTGCATTTTAAAGCTCTACTTATTATCCAAAATGTAAATTCTTGCAATTATTGAACTGGTCTGACTTTAGACAGCATACATAGGTAGACACTTAACCAGTGAAAATATCTCCCTAGCAATAGCATCAGTTACTGTGGCTCAGTTGCATTTGGAGGAAAAGAAGCAAAAATAACAAAACCCTGGCTTTAGAATGTGTAGTTTGAAGGCCGCCTGCAATACAAGAGCTCTACCAATACACCATACAGGAAGGAACTATCCCTCCCTCTTTCTCACACGCTTCATCCTCTACATTAAAATACCATCTTGTGCTAGAGATGTGGTAGGATGCAAAGAGGAGATGCTACAAGTGGGACACACACATGCACGCACAAGCATAAGGTCTAAATACACTGCCATGATCCAGTTCTGGCCATCCATTGTCTCATCTGGAGCACACCCTGACCTTGTCAGGAATCCGTACAGGCATATGGAGGCCATACACACTACTGATAGATACTTTATTAATCTCCACGATACATTTGAACTAAACTGGGCCACATTATAAGAAATTCAGACATTTTGTGATCCAATTTTTCCACTTTGATTTTAAATATGATTGTGAAAACTCTTTCACGTGTAGAGTGTGTATGTTTTAGCAGTGTACAAGAATAGATCTTCTGGTAGCCTATAAGGTTTACAATATTTACAACTATTTCACTGTTAAAATCAATATCAATAATATGTGTAATCTTGGATGTTAAGGGACTGTCTTAGTTGACACATCTCTTCAACATTGCATGGAAGTCGGGAGGAACAGTACCTCTGGACTGGCAGACGGTGGTGGTGGTCCCCATTTTAAGAGGGGTGACCGGAGGGTGTGTTCCAACGATAGGGGGATCACACTCCTAAACCTCCCCGGGAAAGTCTATTCCAGGGTGCTGGAGGGAAGGGTACAACCATTAGTCGAACCTCGGTTACAGGAGGTGCAGTGTGGTTTTTGTTGGGGTTGCGGAACAATGGGCCAGCCCTACACACTTGCAAGGATACTGGAAGGTATGTGGGAGTTTGCCCATTCGGTCTACATGTGCTTTGTAGGCTTGGAAAAATCATTTGACCGCGTCCCTCGGTGTGTTCTGTGGGGGGTGCTCCGCAAGTACGAGATTCGTGGCGCGCTATTACGTGCCATTCGGTCCTTATACAATCCGGGCAGGAGCCTGGTTTGCATTGCCAGGAGTAAGTTGAGCTTGTTTTCGGTGAACGTTGGCCTCTGCCAAGGCTGCCCTTTTTCACCGATTCTGTTCATAATCTTCATGGACAGAATTTCTAGGCGCAGTCAAGGCGTTCAGGGAGTCCGGCTTGGAGACCTCAGGATCTCGTCTCTGCTACTTGCAGACAATGTGGTCCTTATGGCCTCATCAGGCTGTGACCTTCAGCGTTTACTGGAGCAGTTTGCAGCTCAATGTGAAGCTTCCGGGATTGAGACTCAGCACCTCTAAATCCGAGGCCATGGTTCTCAGTCAGAACCGGGTGGATTGTACCCTCCAGGTTGGGAATGAGGTCTTGCCCCAGGTGGAGGAATTCAAGTATCTCGGGATCTTGTTCACAAGTGAGGGAAGGTTGGTGCGTGTGGTAGACAGATGGATCGGTGCAGCGTCTGCAGTAATGCGGTCGCTGCACCGGACCGTCGTAGTGAAGACCGTCTGTTTACCGACCGATCTATGCTCCTCCCTCACCTATGGTCATGAATTATGCGTCATGACCGAAAGAACGAGATCGCGGATACAGGCGGCGGAAATGAGTTTCTTCTGTAGAGTGGCTAGACTCACCCTAAGAGACTCACCCTCAGCCATCCGGTAGGAGCTCAGAGTAGAGTCGCTGCTCCTTCACATCGAGAGGAGCCAGTTGATGTGGCTCGGGCATCTAGTCCGGATGCCTCCCGGACGTCTTCCTGGTGAGGTGTTCCGGGCATGCCCAGCCGGGAGAAGGCCCCGGGGAAGACCTAGGACACGCTAGAGGGACTATGTCTCGCTGCTGGCCTGGGAACGCTTTGGTCTCATCCTAGTGGAGCTGGAAGAGTTAGCCACAGACTAGAAAGTTTGGACTTTCTTGTGTTCAACATAGCACCAAAATAAGACCAAAGAGAAAACAGTTAAGTTGAGTATAATTAATTTGTAGCAAAACAAATTAATTATAGTGACTGTTGGAGATAGGGAGAAGTTTTTCAATTTCAATCAACAATAAAATATCACTGGCCCTGGAAATTGAGACTCTTCATCCTGTCCCATCTTTCCAGTCTTTATCGCCTTTAGGAGAAAATTATCAGATTATTGGATATAATGGCAGCACAATACGAATCTACCTGGCTTCAGGGGGCCATTACAGGGGGGATGCTATCAGCTACTCAGCAAGAGGTGGTGTCAAAGACCAGGGCGCTACTTGTTTATCACAGATGTCATTATCGGCCCTTGTAAACATCTCTGGCCAGTGAGAGGCCAAGTGAGATGTGAGGTGGCGCGGCGGGCTGATGCTCTGTCAGATAAGTTGCAGTGGACTGAAAATGATAGCCAGTGTGCTGCTGGAGAGCCACACTTCAGCCCAAGTTTCTATCTCACTTGGCTTCAGCCACATTGGGGAAGATAAGAAACTCAACAGAGCAGAGAAGAGAAACATCACAGCCACAGCTTCTGATGAAGAGAAACATTAGGTACAATGTACTTTTTTTATTTGTTTTTTTATTTTGTTTTTTTAATTTTATATATATTATAATTTTTTTTCACATTAGAAATTAATAACACCAAATGCATTTGCAATTATGCATTACAAACATTTAGATTTAATGTATATGAGAGATATTTGTCATGTCGATTTTGGATACAGCTTCAACATTGGCTCTACCTAATGTTGTGGTCAATGACTGTGCATCTGTACCCTATAATCCTATTTTGCAGTATTTCATTAAATAAATGCAAGAAAAGAAAAAAAGGTTTAAAGGAAAATTGTAAATGATATACGTAATGGTGTTGACAGCAGCAAAAACCCTCAATGGGGTTAGTTGGGGGTCAAAGAAAAAAATGCCTGTCAGCATTCCCGCTCTTGTCAGTAGTCCTGCCACAGCTTTAACATCTCTATCTACAGTTCTTTCACTGTAATCATGCACACAACCTATGAGGTGTTATTATGTAAACGTGGGCTCCATTTCCTTATTGTTAACTATTCTATGTGTGTTTGACAAAGTACAATGCAAGGATGTAAGTGGAATTTTCAGTGCTGACACGACTGAATGTGATGTAATGAAACTTACAAAAAAAATAAAAAATTCTTGGGGGGTGGGGTATTTATTTATTTTTGGGTGTGATATATTGCAGACATTAGTACACATTACTCAGATACGGACGATGCTCTAATATAGTTAAACAAAATGTTGTTAGTCACATTTAAGAATTTCTGGCCTTAATTTCAGACTTGACCTTAACCTTCCTTAGATTGCAGTTTTTGCAGTGTGACCATGATCAAACTGCCTATAACAGTGGTTTCCAAACTAGGGAGGGGGGGCATTATGACGGGAGGGGGCTACCACGCACACACTTCATTATTAACGTATTTTTCGGACTACAAGCTGCAACTTTTTTCTCTTCCTTAGAACCCTGCGGCTTTAATAACAAAGCACCTTGTTTATGGATTTTTTTTTTGCCATTTTGGGAGTATTCACTTCTCTACTGGTTAGCGCGACAACACTCTTAAGTTTTCGTGTGTATCCGCGTACGCTCGCAATATGCTGTTCAATGCACGTGTCACTATTTGATTTAAACTGAGCGTGCGTGCTCCTGCTATGTGCATGCATTTTTCGGCAGGCATGCAATCTCTAAAAATAATTTTAGCTCCAAAAGTGGGGGGCGGCAAAAAATGTTTGGGAACCACTGGCCTATAAGAACAAAGCTTAGCGAACAACAAACACTTTAAGCTCTTTAAGTCATAGTGAGGCATGTCTTGTGACTCCTTTGGTGCTAACCGGTTCAGTTTGTTTTATTGGGAAGACCTTTCCTTTTTGGCTGATAACCCCCATGCCCCTTCCCTGGTCAAACTAGCTTGTTCTCTCTCTTACACTTTCTTGTCTTCCTCTGCCCCCAGTTAACCTCTCCCCTTCACTCCACGGCATGCTCTCATATCAGTTGAGGGGGAGTGAGACGTGCATACTGTATGTCAGCAATCACACCAACACATACAACCTCTCACCCCCCTATACTGTATGTCCAAACATGCAAATGATATGACTCAGCGTTAAGGGGCTATGGGAGGTGAGCTCCTCTGAGACCAGAACACTGTGTACTTGTTAAGACTTAAGGCAAGGGGAGAGAGAAAAGGAAGCATCCATAAAAGTGGGGAAAGCATCTCATGTGGAAAACGACGTACAGTATGAAATGCTGCAGAAGAAAAGACGGATATACAGTTTTGCAATACTCTTGTTTTGCAATACCAATGGTCATCATCACAACCAGCTCAAACTGGAGTTTTGCATGCTTTGTTCTCCCTCACATCACTCCCTCTCCAGTGCCCCCCCACTTCTCATTGCCATGGCAATGATGCTACAGTGAGTCACCTGCACCTCCTCCCTCCACCTCAACTGTGCCAAGGAACACTGGAGGATGGACGAGACAGAGCGAGAGAGGAGGAGAGACGGCTCTGTTTCCTTGGAAACAGACTAGGGGTCTCTACATCCCCCATTGGTTCACAACTGGTTGGAAGCAGCTTGTTACCCACAATGCTTAGAGGCATCAGGGTATCTGCGTCCCTCTGTCCTTTCTGGATAATGCTCACATGCACACTTCCACAAGTCAAAGTTTTTAACAGGCTTACAAAATATATATATATTTTGACAGGAAAAAGTGAAAAAAAATTCAACTCTGTCTGACAAAACTACAATTTGCACAATTTATGTATTTCCTGAACAGGAGAAACTAGGTTCAAGTGAATAGCTGTATGTGTGATGCAGTGTGTGCAGCTGTGTGTGCAGCAGTGTGTGCAGCTGTATGTGTGATTTTACAACCATATTGTGGAGGGCAATTGTTTCCGCGATCAGCAGTTTGCTCTCTATGGCAAGAATGAGGCAGTGAAGCATACACACAACTAATTTCTCAGTTAACTCCTGGTACACAATCAATCTGAAATTCAAAACATTACATTAGACAACATAAGCAACACGACTATTTAAATACAGCAAAGTCATAATATGTGGTGCATGGAGAATAACTGCATTATTTTTATTATAAGGGGGAATGCTACCATGATTATGGGTAAGTGTTTGTGTCCATCTACTGTACTGTATGTGTTAGTTAGCAATCCTCTGGTTCATGGAGAGTAAGGTAAATTATTAACAAATGATTAAACGAGCAAGGTTCTACCATTTGTGTGGAAACATATCCATTGTAACTCAAATAGAGAAGAGAGAAAATCTATTCCTTTATCCACATTTTTATTCAAATTTGCACCTAGATTCTCTTTTACTGGGTCTTGTGCAGTTCAGTCAATCAGAGTGAACACAATTCCAGGAGAGAGTGAGTGTATATGAGGCTTGTATCACAGTGACTTGCTCTCAGCATTGCCTTTCGCCTGTTCTTCTCTAACTGCCATGTGTTTGCCATTTCCCACAGTGATCTCGTATAATGAGAGCAGGCAGGCTTCTCACTACTACCTCCTCAAACGTCTGCATTCAAAAATGCTCATTTCAAGGCTATACATTGTGAAATATATTGTATCAGAATATTCTTACCTAATATTTCATTAGGTGTATCAAATATTGGTCACTGATAGTGTAGTCATGCACAAAGTGATGTGTTCCTCCAGTTGGGCTGAATATGAGTGTGAATGTTTTCGTGTCCATGCCATGTGAACAACTGGCAATCACTCTCGACCAAAGTCACCTGGAATAAGTTCCTGGTTGCCTGTAAGCCTGAACAAGAGGAAGAACAGTAGAAAATGAATGAATGTGGTGTCTATACCTCTACCTCTAGCTTTATGAAAGGCAAAAAATATTAAAATCATCTCTTGTTACTTTATGGTTCAAATTTCGCAGCTTCATTCTGTCACGGTAATGAATCATTCTGTTTCGTGGTTGAATACAGCCTACTTTTAGGCAAAACATATGCATATTTAAGCAAATGTTATGCATTTTTGGCTTAAATTAAGCTTTTTCAATCATAAAAATGGCTAAACTGAAGCAGCGTCACGTGGGAAAAAATGTATTAGCTAAATAAAAGATGAGCAGCCCCTGTTGATGGTGAGTAAGGTCTGGTTTAAATGCTTAATTGAGCACCTAGAACCTCGTTCAATTACGCCTAACTGATATACAAAACTATACTTCAAATGCTTAAAGAGGGACCGTTATTCTCATACATACTGTTGCTGATTATTGTTCTCTGATTGAGAAATATCACTTGATAGACACTCTACACTACAAAATGAGTATCGGAGCGGACGTGAAAAATTTTGGAACAAGATAAAACTCATTTGCTCACTGGGGAACACATTTATATAAGACTCACAAGTACGAGTCTTAGTTTTGTCTTAAATGGCGACCAGTACAGGGTGTACCCCGCCTCTCGCCCAAAGTCAGCTGGGAAAGGCTCCAGCATACCCGCGACCCTAATGAGGATAAGCGACATAGAAAATAAAAGAATGAATGGCTTATTTACTTTTTTGTGTCTACTATAATGTAATACAGTACATGTATAATAGGTAATACAATTAACTATTTCCTAAGATATATGATAAAGGTTGTTATTTCAAGTCTAGAAAACTCTGCTAATGCTAAAAAAACATATTTAGAAGCTTTTATATGCTCTAACTACGAAAATATTCAATTTATAAATACGGAATCCTACTACAGTACGAAGAAATTCATTTATTACAGTCTGGTCAGGAAACAATGAACCACAATACACGAGGAATAGTTGTACTGTATTGTACACTTTTTTTTTTGGTTTTTGTTTTTTTAAATATTGGAGGATGAATGAGGATGAATGATTGCACTCGCTTGAAAAAACAACACGTGTGCAGTTCCAATTTCTAGGTGTATGATAGTGCTTGCTTGGTTTTTCCCAATTTCAGCTTGCCTACTTAATCATACTGTGGACATTAGTAATCAAACAAACATTCATACAAGTGAGAAATCTGGATGATCACTCTGCGTACTATATCAGACCACCAAGTTGTATTTCTTTGCATACTCAAAGACATACTCTACACTTATTAATCATAATTTTGCCCTCAGGACACTTTTTTTCCCCCAACCAACATCTTGCTTCTGTTAATAAGCATATTCTTATCATGGGTTGCACAGCACACCCAGTACAAGTGTTAGAAGCTGATAATGTCCTCAGTTCAGGAGCCGGGTATCTCCGGGTATTTTTCCATTGCAGCAGAACCTGCTATATAACCAGTTTTCTATGTGATCTCAGACTGCCTTTGTTTACGCTGAAGCCAAATTAACCAACTCAACAAAGTGTGACTCTGTGCTAGCAGTTCTGTATGTATAATTGTTGCATTCCTATATTTTTTCTTGCATTACCATAAAATGCAGAATACTAACACAATTAGAACTCAAATACCTGGCAGAGTAGTCTTTAGGCTACAAATTACTTCAACAACAGCCTCACTGAAGAATGACCTCTTCAATTGGTCCATGCCTGGACAAAGCATAATCATTTTAAAATAACTTGCTTTTATAACATCATGGCCTCTCGCAAATGGAATCCATTCATTTACTATAGAGAACACAATTTACAAAGCACTTAACAGGACTGCAAACTTCACATCTGATGTCTGAGAAGCCTAATGATAGAAATCAATATCATTGCATATCACATCATTCAGTTCGTGAGTGTGTCTTTCCCTGGAATGAGAAACTTTACCACTGTGTCCTAAACGGCCATCACCCGTTGTAATGGCATTGTTCTTGCTTGAAAACAGACACTCATTTTTTTTTAAGTACAAAAAGATGACATGGATAAGCGCAAAAACAGCAGCATTAATTAGCTGCATGCATGTAATTACATTCAGAATGTCTGATTAAAATCTCCATCAGTCTCAAAGTTAACAAAATTAGGCACAGTATCCCCGCTTTTTTAAACAACATTTAACGTGATTGTCCTCTCATTTACTTTTAATTGAGCAACAGATATCTGGGTAGTACCTCTGATTGGATCTGAGAAGCATTGCAGGATTGATGCGGTTGATTGAAAGTGACCCCGGTATAATTACAATTGGTCTAATTATACTTATCTGATTATATCCCTGCAGGAAATATAAAAATAAGTTGTCGTTAAGATAGATTCTCAAGGTGGTTTTGATCACAAGAAAGGAAGAAACTGATACTATTGTTTCGATTCGACTGCTTTGTATTGCTGTGGTCAAAAAGTGTACATACTGTACAATCATGGGCATGAACAACCTTTAGCATCAATTTTGGCCTGTTTCCACCAAAGGAAAACCCACTAGGAGCCACAAAACCTATTACACCATTTAATTGAAGGTAACGCTATTAGGTAGTGCCCTTAAAAGTATTGTCACGTTCCTTTGGTGTCTTCCTGTTCCTGTGCTTAAGCGTTCTCCATCAATTTTGGAGTCATATTCCTTGTTTGTGTAAGCATACTTACCCAGTAAAGTTGATTCTGAACTTTTGCAATAAAGACATTGTCACACATCGACTAATTCCAGTTCTAGTACCCCTCTCCATATCCTCATTGTTCATTAGCGACAAAGTAATGTGCATTAGTGACAAAGTAACTTAATGACGAATGGCAAAATAGTTGCGTCATGGTTTCTTACTAAGTTAACAAACCAGAAAACACTACCCCTAACACTTTGGTGGGGAATTGCACAGCACACGCTCCACTCCAATGCAGAACTTTGAAAGGCTCATGACAGCCTCAGACAGGATGAAGGTAGTGACTACACAGAAACATAAATCCGATGGAGACCCAGCAGAAGGATAAGAGAGCCACATCTAGCTTTGGAGCCGCGGGTTGCAGACCCCTGGGCATGAATGTCATTAAAATTTGTTTTCAAGTTTAAAGATTGGTTTTAAAGTTCTACAATGTCTTACCGTGACAACACCTAGTCCAATTTTCATCTCATTAGAGATCAGACTTGCGGCTGATTACGCAGTTTCTCCTTTCTAGTGTAAAAATGTTTGACAGCACTCACTAGACAAACTGATATGCAGAAAATTGGAAAGGTCGAACGTCATACATTGTAAAATAATTCCATCTTGGAAAAAAATTATGACTCAAATAAATAATCAAAATGCCCAAATCTGAAATTTGTATGACATTCATGCACATGATAAGTACATACTTTCTGACCACAACATACATGCTTTTCATTGTGGACGTTTCTGAAAAGGGTATTTATGTTTATATTTCGTCACTGGTTTATCCATGTATTCACCGGTCCATTTTTCTCCCATCTAATTTAGGGCTGAGGTCACGTTGCCCTCCAGCTGCCTTCCCCACCGCCATGTGATGACATCATCACATAGCTACCTCGTCCTTGGAGTGACTATTCATCACCCTGATCATCAGTGGCATCTCCTGCCCGCACACACAGACACACACGTAATTGCACCAGTCAAGATCTTGCGGCTTCTCTGCAGGATGGCAAACATAAGAGAAAGAGGGATAGAACTGCACAGAAGAAAATGTGGAGGGCAGGATGCTCCTGCTAGTGTAGGCAGAAAGTCCTGACCTATGGACTTCCAACAATACATCTCGATTAAGTATAATTCAGACAAATCTGATGAGTCAGACCAAAGGATCCACAGAGAGAACAGGCGAGAAGACTGCACATGCATCACGTTCTCCTCCACAAGGAAAGCGCATGTACAGTATATGTCTTCTGTATAATACACTCATTCTGAAACCACTCATGTCTTGGTGAACAATAAAACAATAAAATCTTTTTTTTTTGCTTGACTACTTCATTGATCACCATTATCCTAAAATTAGCATCATACTGTAACTTTACTGTAACCAGCTGGTGTGCACACATTTTTATATGTCATATGAGTATGATATATATATATATATATATATATATATATATAAGTGTTGTTAGCGGATGTTTCCCGCCTTCAGGCAAGGTGTGTTTTGCAACTTTTAGTGTTTTCTGTCAATTCCTCTCAATTGAATTGAACATTTGGATGCAACATTGCCATTTATTAAGGATTTGGAGTGATAGGGTACAAGTTGGGATTGTAACTCACTGTGAATGCATAAAAAGCAACATTGTGTACCACTACACAAATGCATGGGTACATAAATTAATATTTTCCTCTCATAAGCACATTACTTTATGCTATAAAAAAACAAAAAGCGGAGAAATAACACATGAAATAAAAACATATTTTATAAAATTTCCAGTAGCTCCAAACATGTTTGGGAATCCTGACATATAAATTGTCAAGGCTTCAGTGTCACACACCTATTACCAATCTACGTACTACACTCTATTAATTGTTTGCCTACAGCCTCTTTAACCACCAAACATTCATAAAGTAGTCTAGGCAGTACTGGAGGCAAGTTAGATGAAGGGTCTTGCCCAGGGACACACCGACAGTGTCTGGGTAGAGGGAGCGAGGGTTAAACTGACAACCTTCTAGTTTCTGGATGACCTACTCTACCTCCTAAGCCACTGACGCCAAAGGAGTCAGGTCAAGTCAAGAAGTTTGAGTCGCAACATAAAGTTTTTTCAGATATTGCAGCATCATTTGAAGGAGAAAGCAATGACATGCAGTTGACTCACATAGTCATGGAAGGCCTTGGCCTCACTGGAGTGCTCACATGTGTCTCTTCTCTCTGGGGCAGCACAGTAGAGGTCCCAGAAAACACTGCAACTCAGATATTTTAAAATCAGACACACATCTGAAAAAGCAAAACAGTATTTTTTATGTCGTGGTTATGCAGTCAGTCCACTCTATTATACTGTGCTTTGTCAGGCATACGATTAAGCAGCACCATGCTTAATAACTCGATTTTGTTCCCACACTTTGGCACTTTCTGTCTGGCTAGTTTTTTGGTCAAATGTTTTAGTTTCAGAAGTTCTGTCCTGTTTTCAGAGGTTTCTCAATTAGTGTGTATTGCATCAAGTAGCGGGCCCATTCAAAACTTCTGGGGAAATGTTACTATTTGAGATTTTAAAAAGTCAACATTAGGACAAGGTATGTTTTTTTATATGTAAGGTTATAGTATGTAAACTTACCACCACCAAGAATGGAGGAACCCCGGAGGTTCTCCTAATGTGATGTTCTTTTCCCATCGGATCTGAACAAGCCAGTAGACAAAAAAAGTAGGTTTAGTAAACACTGAATAAAAAGGAGTTGAACACGTGCAAGATGCCAAAGAATTCTTAGACACATTACATTGTTATGTCTTTGTCCTATGATCCTTCTGTATGTAGACAAATCTTTACAGGATAGGTCAGTACTTGGTTAAGATTTTTGTCTATTCACAATAACACGTCATTACAATAACATTCACAATAAAATGTCTTTGAATTGAGGTCATAGACACGTATAAGGCCAAGAAACACAGTGAAATCATTCGAATACACCTCCTACCCGGTTTTTGTGTCAATGCAGTATTTCTTAGCAAAAAATATTCCCTAGAAAAGACATCTCATATGTGGCAGTTCACCCGACCTGAGTTATTGAGTTAAGAAAATATTAGACCTAGACAGTTCAACTACTCACCAAGGGCTAGGGCTGTCATGTTTTACCCAGGGCATGGCATATATTGAGGTAAAATGGTTCTTTATGCCTTTGATCCGCTTCCTGACCAATCAATATGTCACTAATACTGCTGTGTTTATCCACTGACATGCAGCAGTTAGTCTATCTTGTACCTTTTGTAAGAGTTAACTAACAACCATGTGATAGGGGAGATTTGCTGGATTTTGTTGAATAGTAGACTCGTCAGAAAGGTTTAGAGGGAACAAGATCCGACGCATAAATCATTTGGGTTACATGCAGTGGCTCGGTGAAGGTCAGTGACTAACACAGCAATGACATCACCCCGTGTACTTGAGTTTGATTTATGGTCACACACTGCATTTTAAACGACATGAACACACATGCTGCACAATCACTTTACTGTTCTATTTCTGAAAAACTAACTGGCTGTCTTTGTGATATCTAAATTTAACATTTGATAAAGCAAGACTAAGCCATCTGTTTAAAAAGAAGTGCAAAAGATAACAGGAAACAGAAGAACATTACTCTTTCAATCAGACTGTCCTGACCTCAGTTGCAGGTCAGACAGTGATTTTTGAAGGAATGCTTTGCTTTGAAGCTCATTGGAGGTCAGGAAGGAAATGCCTCTCTTGCATGCTTCAACAGCTCCAGCAAAGACGGTAATCTGGCATGCACCATGACGAAGACATCACAATTACTCCAAATGAAAAAAAGGACAAAAAAATATCCCATCGTTTACACTGAGGGATAAAATTTGGCCCATAATCTTACAGAATTCCACATATATGGAACCATTGTGAAAAATGTATTTGAAATACAATTAAAATGAGCAACGATTAAAACATCTTTGATCTAGCTACTCTACAGTGAAACCTTGCCTCACAATTGCAAATTTGACAAAACATTTTGGGAAAAATACTCTTCAGAATTAACAGAAATTTTGCAACATTTCAGTTCAGTGAGCATCAAAATAATCTGCATCAAAAGAATGTTCTTTTTCTTAGTTTTTTTTTCGATGTTATTATTCATTGTCATCATCACTTTGCATGATGTAACACAAAATACCACGGGTCTTAATTATTTTCTGCCATTCCCCCAATGGGGGACGGAAATGCTAACTGCATACATTTTCACATAAGAAATAATGTAAACCCAATTAATCTGTTCCAGAACGCCAAAACATGTTTTCATAGTTTTACAATTATAGTTTTACATGCAGTCAAAAAAATCCAAATGTCTATAAACGCATATAAATGATTCATTAAAGGCATAAATGAATAGTTAAAGTTAAATTTACCTTAATTGAGGACATGATGCTTGATGAGTGTTCCCGAAGTTATTTCTTGAATTCAATAATGTTTCTTACCTGAATAAACTAAAGTGCCGCCGCAGAAATGTTCAAGTGCCATCAAGAATCACATATTCTATTAAGGCAAAGGTGACCATAAATGTCCAATTTACCCCTTTCTTTTATCATTCATATGAATTTAGAATGCCGCACAGTGGCTGAGTGGGTAGCATGTTGGCCTCACAGTCACGAGATTGGGGTTCGAATCTCCGTTGGCATCTCTGTGTAGAGTTTGCATGTTCTCCCCGTGTGTGTGTGGATTTTCTCCAGGTACTCCGGTTTCCTCCCACATTCCAAAAACATGCATGTTAGGTTAATTGGTGACTCTAAATTGTCCATTAGAGTATGAATGTGAGTGTGAATGTTTGTATGTCTGCCCTGCGATTGACTGGAGACCAGTCCAGGTTGTACACCGCCTCCCGCCCAAAATCAGCTGGTATTGGCTCCCCTAATGAGGATAAGAAGTATAGAAAATGGATTAATTTAGAATTGTTTTATGCTCGTAGAACTATTAAAACGTGTGACAGTCAACTGCTACAGTAATGACACCAAGACAGCAGGATGTGGATGCGGATATCAACGGGGGAAGGGGAAGGGGAAGGGGAAAACAACATTTTATCACTGAAAAAAGTTTTGATTGTTTGTTTAAGGAATGAAGAAGAAGAATAGTATATGTATGTATATATGGATATGTGTATATTCATGTATCCATTAGCAATTCATGTCAAGAGGGGGTAGGATTAAATAAGATCTGCTTCTTCCTTCTCTTTTTCAAACATGTGTGAAATATTTCATGAATCATCCATTGTAAAATATTTGCATGTTTGAAACATTTAAGTCATAAACATGACCATTGACGGGTTACGTAGTTCAGTTGTCATTTTGTAACTTAGCAAGCAAGCTTTTTTGTTAGAAGCTAAGGACATTTTGTAATGAAAACACATTAAGCACACAGTTGGACTCGTGCAAGCACAAAAAGACAGCTAAACACAAAATGTACATACATGTTTGACATGAACTGAAAAACATGTTAATTGGGGTGGAGAGTAACCGAGGTTTCACCGTATCTTTCTGTAGCTCTTGTGCATATTTTGGTGAAACATGCTTTTTGTTTTGGTATTCTGGACTGATGTGCTTCCTGAGGCGGCAGATACACTGGAAACAGATGTGGATGATAAAAAAAAGTAGATAACAGGCCTTTAAAGTTATGTTTTACTCCACCCCAGCTCAGCTAAAGCATGGTTGGGGCTGAGAACGTGTGCCGCTTGTGTACAAGGCTGTGTTTATACTTGTTGCTCTCTTAGCTAATGCATTCTCACATTCAATCCGACACCGCCTATCCTTTTCATCTTCCACATCTGTGGAAGAGAGCGCACATAAGGTGGAGGAGGAAGAGAAGATGTGAGTTTGCGCATGTGCACACGCACCCGCACCCATGCACACCTCCCCACATACACGTAGACACAAAGTCAGAGTGATGAGAACTGGTGCCAGGTGATGATGTAACCTTTTCCATCCCCTTGTTCTTTGTTCTCCTCTTAGTTCCCACAAACCTCTAAAATTGTCATTTATTGTCATTTTGGTTGAGCCACCGCAATCTACTGACCTACTTTTCACCTCACCACCTCCTAACCTCATCTGAATTACAGCAAGGACACACTTGCATGGAAGGGAGGGTAATGGAGGTAGAGATAAAGGACACAAGTAAAAGACGACGGACGTTATACAAAAAGGACAAGAATGAGCTTTTGAGGCAATCACACTCGGTGATAGCATTGAAAAGATGTCAGCTGTAAGACGTCATACTTAATGTCCTCTGGCGTAATTTCTTTTAAATCGAGAGCCGGCATTAAAAAAAGCTTATCTGCCGCAACCAACATGTTGGCTCAGCACTATTCGTCCTGACTAATTCAATCAGCTGTTACATTTACTGGACACACTACAGGAGGGTCAGACTATTTGTCAGAATGTACTCAACATGCACCACATTAACATGGACAGCATGCTGGTGACTTACCTCTGAGAGGAACGTCTGTGCTGACTTCTGGGCTCCTACATGCAGCAGGTACTCGTATACATACAGCGCTAACCTGCACATAAACGACAAGGATGGACTAATAAGACAACTTGTTTAAGCTGTTTTGCATTTATAAATGTTGTTAAGTACTCTTTCCCTAATAGTACTCTTTCTTAAAAGTACTGTTACTTTAACTCTAGAAAAAGTATGTACAGTACAGTACAGTATTTCAAATTTATTGATAATGTCAATTCAAGCTACAGCTACACTTGGACTCCAGCCATACACCTACACTACCACTTAGCCTGGTCAGGTTCGTGGGGAGCTAGAGCCTTTTCCAGCTGACTTCATGCAAAAGGCAGGGTTCACTCTGGACCGGGTGCCAGGAAACATTCAGTATTGAGACAGCCATTCACCACCACTACACTATCAGTGACACACTGACTCCTGATATACTACTATATAATTACATCATGTAATTATAATTACATTGCAAATATAACGGATGGAATGTTGAAGGGAATCACGGTCCTTTACAAATTTCAAAAGTAGCTAAAAATACAAGTGATGATTTCTGGGTGCATGGGCATGGCACAATTATTGATAAATTGAATAATTGTACAAAAAACCCCAAAACAAAGTAATTATGCCGGTCTCAATAAATTGACATGTGCATGCATTCCTGTTTCTTGTCCTCATTTCTCTAGACCACACAGGCTGGATGACAAGACTCTTCATCTGTCTGTGCACATTGGGTCTATAGTGCAATGAACGGGGAGAGTGCAACCTCCTTTCTTTCAGCCTCTTTGTCCCAGTACATGAAGGTGGGGTTGCTAGAGTGCCTAAATAGTGCTAGCAGGAAGTTAGCCTCGTGAGCCTGCATACGCGAACATGAATGAGGGCACAGAAGCGATGGCTTCTGTGGAGAATGCCACAGCCCATGTGGGAATATTTCTGTTTTAAACAGAATGAACAAGGTGAGCGCATAAACACAGACACACCGATATGTGGTAGAGACGTGGATGAAGTTGTAACACAACCATCCTTTTTAGTACCGCTTCAGGTGCAGCAGAGCCTTCGTCCCGACAGCCAACGCTTATTGTGGCGTTTGGTCGGAAAAGTCGTCTGAGTTAGGCTCTTCTCACCCGTCCGTGACCTTGCACAGGTACCTAATAGAAAATGAATGAATGCACTACAAACAGTCAGGGCTGAATATGGGTATGGTTGATTTCCCAACATCTTTGGTGTTTCTTGTTTATCATGGTTAATTGGTTTCAGGCCTACCCTAAAATTCCTGCAAAGTAGGATCCCTTATTCATAATAGAATATTTTAGAAGTTTGAGCATTTAGAAGCTAATTACAATGTTATAAATGTGGTTTTTGAAATTATTATAGCCCTCTAGACATGAAATAACACCATTATAGTCACGTTTAAACTCATATTCCCCAATATAGTAGACATATTAAGAATAAATAAGCCTCAGAATTGAATTTTAGCTTGACATGTATTACGGTTGCAACAGTAGCCTGTGGTTTTATAAGGGATTTTTATTGGGAAGTAGTGTGCCAGTTGTGAGCTAATTCAAAATAAATGCCTGTTGTTCCTGCCATCAAGTCTGGTGCTTCTGTGTCTCACTGAATATTACAGAATATTACTGACCCTGGTGACCAGTGTGGAGTACTACATATTATCACGTCTTCTGAATGCCTTATATCAGTATTTTAGTTAGTTGAGCCATTTTTATTCTTGAACATGCTTGATGTAAGCACAAATATGTTGTGTAAAATTTGCATTTTATTAAATCAGTAATAAGTCTTTTATTTAAATAATAAATAAAACAGCATAATTTCTTAAGTAATATATTTTTGAAAACACATGATGGGATGTAGCTGCAAAGGAAGCCACAAGGAATACTGTGCTTGGTTAATGATTATTCCACCGAGGCAAGCCAATGCATTTATACATGTAGATAAGGTCAAGACCAGGGGTCTCCAACGTTCTGCCCGCGGGCATCAGGTAGCCCTCCAGGACCAGATGAGGTGCCCACAAGCTTGCTTTTATTCAGGTTTTCAGTTAATAATATGAGAACACCAGAAAGAAATGCATTCTGAAATAGAATATGTTAATTGTGGATAGCAGCATTTGGTTAATTTTCTTGTCATGTAGACTAGACCAGAATAGAAAATACAGAAAATTGAACCCTGAAAAAGGTAGACAACAGAATACCTCAATAGGGGTGTCACTTTTGTCGCAAGAACTGAGAATTGAACTGAGAAGAACTGAGGCTACATAATCTAACATACTCATCAGAATTCAACATCAAAAGGTTTGGAAACATCGCCAGTTTGAGTTCTGCTGATACATGACAATGTCAATATTCACAGTGGAAAAACTACAACCATTCTGCCTTGAATCAATGGTTCACCAAGAAAGCGAAGACCCAAACCAACATCACCAGTCCTATTTCCATCACTGCATGGGAAAGCTTACTATGAGAGCACCTCACGTTCTGTATGTTCAGTGCCACAGACGCCTACATTATTTACCATAGCATCCCTTGCAGACAAGTCGGTAAAAAGGTTTGATGAGTGGATGCATCAAAGTCCGAGTCTGCAAAATCTGGTCCAAACTTCACTGAACCAAAGTAAAAATAAACTAACCAGATTTTCTTCCTATCTTGAAGATGATGGACGGGGCACCATTTTGTTGTACTCACAGGTACGTCTCCTCCTCAGTCCCAGTCCCACACCCCCATCCATCTCCTTTGTCACTTTCTTCCCCATTTCCTGCTGTCAGTGAGCCAACTTCCATTTCACCCTGCGCCCCTCGTTGACCATGTTTGTTTAATGATGAGAGGAGTAGTACTGCACCTCCTTTGTATCCCGTCATTCCTCATGTGGCCTGGTAGTTACTATGTCTCACCAAAGTGATAGCGACAGAACCTCGCTCAGGGACAAGGTTAACAAAACAATGAAAAGCTTGACAAGATTCTCAACACCTCGACAACTGAACATGGATAAAACATGTGTCCTACTACATTTTTTCCACACTCTGAACATCTCGAGGAACAAAGAGCTTGTATCACTCGGTTTTCTGTTCAAGTCTATGTGTCCCCCTCTTTTGATTTGACAAATTTGGTGTCTGCATCATGCATCTGCCTTGATACAGTATACAATAGTAATAATACAATGATGAACATACATTCTCACAGTCAATGGCTGCCTTTCCAGCATCTTTTAAGTAAAATATTCTAGCCTATAGATATGGACTTGTCATTCATTGAGACTTGCTTATTCAAACGCATTTTTACACGCCATGAAAGCCAGGGGGCCGCATGGTGTATGAGTGGGTAGCATGTTGGCCTCACAGTCAGGAGGCTCCAGCATACCAGCGACCCTAATGAGGACAAGCGGTAAAGAAAATGAATGAATGAATGAATGAATGAATGAAAGCCAAGTGCCGCACCGACATGATTCCCTGTTTACCCATCCATCCATCCATCCATTTTCCACCGCTTATCCGGGTCCGGGTCGCGGGGGCAGCAGCTTCAGTAGGGAAGGCCAGACTTCCCGGTCCCCAGCGACCTCTTCCAGCTCCATCGGGAGGACACCAAGGCGTTCCCAGGCCAGCTGTGAGACATAGTCCCTCCAGCGTGTCCTAGGTCTTCCCGGGGGCCTTCTCCCGACCGGGCATGCCCGAAACACCTCACCAGGGAGGCGCCCGGGAGGCATCCGGACTAGATGCCCGAGCCACCTCAACTGGCTCCTCTCGATGTGAAGGAGCAGCGGCTCTACTCTGAGCTCCTCCCGGATGGCCGAGCTCCTCACCCTATCTCTTAGGGTGAGTCCAGCCACCCTACGAAGGAAACTCATTTCCGCCGCTTGTATCCGCGATCTCATTCTTTCGGTCATGACCCATAACTCATGACCATAGGTGAGGGTGGGAACGTAGATCCATCGGTAAACAGAGAGCTTTGCCTTCCGGCTCAGCTCTCTCTTCACCACGACGGTCCGGTACAGCGACCGCATTACTGCAGATGCTGCACCGATCCGTCTGTCGATCTCACGCTCCAACCTTCCCTCACTCGTGAACAAAAACCCGAGATACTTGAACTCTTCCACCCTGTTTACCCGTTAAGCAAAAGAAGCTGTATCGGGGCAGCAAATCAAAGCCAAGCGACTAGCAAAGAAGTGGACATTCAAGCCTTCAGGAGCTTCTATTATGATGGCAAACGTGAACTTACTGCCTACTAAGATCGACAAGCAGTATTATTTCTACTTTATATTTTACAAACTGGCTTTGGCTGCTGCCCCCACGACCTGACCTCGGATAAGAAAAAAAAATTGAAGGATGGATGGAAAAAACCCAATACACATATCTTATATATTACATCTCATATATTACAGTTTAATGCTATTATCAAGTCGATAATATCTGTGGGCGGATATTTTTGACCATCCCTAGTTTTAATAGTTTTGCAAATACAAATACCTGTAAATGATCCATCCATCCATTTTCTTCCGCTTATCCGAGGTCGGGTCGCGGAGGCAGCAACTTAAGCAGGGAAGCCCGGAGGTCCCTCTCCCCGGCCACTTCGTCCAGCTCTTCCCAGCGGATGCCGAGGGGTTCCCAGGCCAGCCTAGAGACATAGTCTGTCCAACGTGTACTGGGTCTTCCCCCGGGGCCTCCTACCGGTTGGACGTGCCCTGAACACCTCCCCAGGAAGGCGTTCAGGAGGCATCCTAACCAGATGCCCGAGCCACCTCATCTGACTCTTCTCAATGCGGAATTGTGTAAATGATAAAGGGATACATTAACCTTTAAGGTTATTTCCTTAACTGAAAACGTGATTCTTGATGTGCCTATTTCCAAAGATTCAACAAAGCAACAACTTCCTCTTCGCACGCTTCTGTTATGCTATTACTGTTTTTTACCTAAATAAACCAAAACAGGTTGCAAGTGCCATCATTTTGATAAGGTGAAAAACATTTATTTCTTTCATTTTTCATTTATATGCATTTAGGATTGAACTATAATTTGTAGAACTATAATTGTAAAACTATAAAAACGTGGGGGGTCGTTGTGGATCGCGATGGGGGAGTAGATGGGGGGGTGGTGAAAAAATGTTATCATTAAAAGAGCGGCGCGGCAAAAACAGTTTGGGAACGACTGTGTTAACATTTTTGAGAGTCAACTTCTGAGTTTATAGACGAGTGCATAGCTGACTTCCAGTTTTTGTTATCAAGGTACGGATGCTACCAGGAGGTTTTATCCTAAAAATACATTCAGAACACAGTTATGCGTGCAGTGTATTAATAACCCAACAAGACATGTGCCGTGTAATTAGTGTGTTAACTGGAAAATGCACACAAGTGGAGGCAATATTTTGGTGTAAATTTCTAAATTGGTGCAAACAGAAAAATTTTATAAATTTTTTTTAAAAATTTTGAAACTTTAATTTCATTTGATTTTAACATTTTTAGTTTGGGAGGCTTTAATGGCTTTAATGTTTGTAATGAGATTCTGCCACGATTGAGCTGTCCACGGGGGAAATACTCCTTCTCTTCACAATGACAGCATTTCAGTCAAACTATGTCAAGTTTTTAAGAGTCATTTCAGTTTTTATTAGGCAAATTCGCGAATCCGTTAACGTGGAAAATATGCCCCAGCAATCAAGCATGTGTAACCCGCCCCGCTTCGCACTGCCCGCACTGGGGCTTGAACACAGGACCTTCCTAATGGGAGACGAGGACGCTGACCACTCGACCAAAAGCCCCAACCGTCAGCTGAGTGTTCAGCGCAGCTCTTAAGGCAGAGGGAGTGAGGTTTACCAACGTACACTCGCACAACCACACTGGCTGGCATTCGTTACACCTGCATGTACATGTCAATTATATCAAGCCCGGCAAAATTATCAATTTTTTTTTATTGTCTGATTAATCGATGTATCGACGACAGGCCTATAAGGCATAGTAATGCGAATGCACCATATCAGAAGCATTGAACTTAAACTTCATTCATTCATTCATTCATTCATTTTCTATACCGCTTATCCTTCATCAAGAGTATTTAAGATTTTAATTGGAATGTCATGAGGTTTAAATAAAATACATTTAACAAAGACCATAATTTAACAATACTAACAAAAGTACACAAAAAAAAGACAGAAAGACAACAATGAACATAAACGGACTTTAAACAGAAGTTCCCCTTAAATAAAAACCACAATAAATGACAATATTTCTCATTTGGAATCTGTGTTACTGTGTCGTTTTTGACTGGATGGTAACGTAAAAAAGACATCAGCTCGTTTGCATATACTCTTCCTTGATTCACTTATAGCAACATTGTGTGCGGAATATGCTGTTTATGTTCAATGGGGTGTAACATTTTTGGTTTGGTCAAAGTACATGTTTTGGTTGCAGCAAAATTTGTTTGGTGCACAACTTGATTCACTAATGCAACATTGTGTGCGGAATACCCTGTTTATGTTTAATGGGGTGTAACATTTTCTCTGAGTTTGGTCAAAGTACATGTTTTGGTTGCCGCAAATTTGTTTGGTGCACAATGAGGTGTTACACTCCAAAAATCTGCTGAAACATAAGTTCTGTTTTGTATTATTCAGTTGTTTTTGCACAAACCTTTTTATGTCACAAAACAATGATGCGCAAACGGGCTGAATTCCATCAGATTGTGTTTCATACACAACAGGCGGAAAGAAAGTGTTTTATCGTGTAGTACACAATACATATAGCTACCCGGTGAACATGGAGTGCTGCTGCTGTGTGTCCGCTCGCTGGAAGCCCCGCCTCTCCATACCGAGACAAACAAGTTGGGTGACTGACAGGAGGGTTCCTTCCGCTATAGAACCAACGCACCCTTGTGTTGAAATAGATGCACAGAGTGAAACCTCTTGTCATCCGTCCAACCTGTTTGCACATATCAGCATGCACATGTCAGTTCATCGACGCCGACAAAATTATCAACTTTGTTTCTATTTTTCATTTTATTTAATGATTATTGTGACAGGCTTGTCACAAGGTTGTCTTTTTGTATAAGCAAGGGACAAGTCTGTCTCCGCACTTGATTTAAATTCTAAAACCCATAAATCAGGCGTAAACCTCCCCCTCTTTGTACTATCTATTTTATATTTGATACACAGCAACAGTAGGCAGAGCTGGAATAGGACCGATAAGCAGAAAGCAGAGGAAGACGTGATGGTAATTTGTTAGCATTTAATAGCGAACAACGTTAACTGCTCATTTCCTTAAAAGACACATAAAAAGATGTGTTAGGAAACACTAAAAGCTCTCATTCTGCTTGCTCATTGTTCATTTCCCACTTGTTCGCTTGATAAAAAGCACTCAGCTGTGTGGAAGTGGACTGACAGACAGTGGAAATTCTGAGCAGAGATAAGCTTTAAGGATTAGAAGACGGGGGGACTGTTCAAGGTTAAGAATCCTCCATATTTGACACAATAATGTGAGAGCATTAGGGGTCTCGCCTTGAAATAAACTGTCAGTTTGAATAATATTTTCATTAGCGGGGAGCAGTTCTGCTTGAGGCAGCTGTAGCATTTTTCATGGGATCTGATTCCATGCTCCCAGTTCACTCACATTAGAGCTTTTGTTGTTGGACGCAAAGATTTAGTAATAGTAATAGTAATAAACTTTGAATTACAGTAATACAACTAAATCAATCCATCAATTTTCTATACATCTTGTCCGCATTAGGGTCACGACTGAGCTGGCGCCTGTCCCGGCTGACGTCAGGCAAGAGGTGGGGTTCACTCTGTGAACTGGTCACCAGTCAAATATAAGGCACATATAGATCAACAGATTCAAAGCTATGGACACTTTACCGTCTACAATTAGCCCAGTGGTTCCTAAACGTTTTTGCAGCGCCCGCCTTTTGGAGATAAACCTAGCC
Organism: Oostethus manadensis; assembly: GCA_024372805.1. Classification (NCBI taxonomy): domain Eukaryota; kingdom Metazoa; phylum Chordata; class Actinopteri; order Syngnathiformes; family Syngnathidae; genus Oostethus; species Oostethus manadensis. Next base: position 4,353,623 of record QODF01000078.1, on the reverse strand, counting down.
CCCAGTTTTAAAACCACTGAATTGGCCACATGCACTAATGCAAACACTAGGGAAACATGCAAACAGATATCCTCAATGTGAAACAGATCTGCTTACCACTACTCCACCATGCTGCTCTAAATAAGATAAATTCTACGTACAAAAACGGTGTAATTTAAACAGTGTAAACTAAATAATAAAGCAATACATTATATATAATTAAACTGTACTGTTGTTTGCACATCTTTCTAACCTATCATGTTGGAATTAAGACCATTAAGACCAATAGCAATGTTAAGCAGGGTCATGACTTTCACTATTTTTCACATTTCACACACTCACATGGAATCAAATGTATGTTTGGATTCCACCCTCATCCTGTCTGCTGCTGTGTTAAGAAGCAGGCAGTCAGCGAGTCAGAGAGAGTTAAAGACCACCTTTGTTTGATTAGAGGTAAAACGTTTGCGCAAATTATGCGCATGGTGGCGTGATAGTCAAGTTCCTTCCTGTCCACTTCAGGTCACCCACGCTAAGAGCTACATTTAACCATAGCAACTACATAGTCACTGCAAGCAGGAAATTTTACTGTATACAGATCCTCCAGGATCTTCGGCTCCATTCGGGAGTAGATGATGCAACATATAAGCTGCACCGTTGTGGTATGTAAGTACCGCGTTACAATGGAACGGCTTTCAACTTGTTGTTTAGCTACCTTTTATGTATGATTTTGTTTTCTTTCTCTTTTTTTTACCTTGTCGCATGCTCTTGGGCCTTCAAACCTGCGCGGGGAAACCTGCGCTTCTTCTTCATGGTCTGCGTGAATGATGTAAATTGGTGTGTGAATCGTTGCACCTCTAAAATATAACAATTTCTGATCAATCCAAGTCAATTTCATACTTAAAATAACACACAAATTCAAGCCCACCCATTTCCTGTTAACCATGCCCACTTCCGGTTTATGCCCTGCCACATACAGATACGGATCATTTAGACTGTGTTCCACAGTTAACACACAGTGTCCCACAGCGATCCACTATGAAATTTATCATCATTAACTTGCAGGTGACTGTGTGACACACATTGGAGAAAGTAAAAGGACTTACACAAAAAAAAACAGAAAAAGGCCACATAAAGAGTACAGAGGTGAAGGCCCAGTTTAGCAAGATGAGGTGAATACTTGTGGGATCCGAGCATGTTCATATTCCAGTGTTCTTGCTGCACATTAAGAAGCACCTCACTTAACATAACACCCCGCGGTGACCTCCTTTACTTGAAAACAAAATTCTTCAACATCCACTTAACTAATATATATTAGTAATAAATGAACACATGCATTTTGCAGAGTGTACTGTTAGCTATGTTATATTTATAGTAGTGAATTTCTGGTTTTAGGTCAGAAGTTGCAACAAAGGGACACTAATCCTAGATTGAACTAAGTTACAGTCAGGAAGTTGGAAAACGACAATTACCTCTTGATAATGTTTAACCACTACAGAGACACCATATTACCCTATTAGTGTGTGCACATTTTAGTAAAAGCAGCACAGGAAAATCAGCTTGGAGTCTTTCTGAGCACCTTTATTCCAAGTGAATAATTGACTTCTTGGCTGTAAGTCTAGACACAACTTAAGCTATTTGGAAAAAATATGTATCTGTGGGAAAATGCACTGCTTGGCTGCAACCAGTAGAAGCACTGTTAGGACAATTTCAAATAGTTTGGCTAAATAACGACTTGACAAAAACTATTCTACTGTATATGTTTTATTACTAGGGGTGTATTAGAATAGTCAACTATTCAATGATTTGATTCAGAGTAGTCTTATTTGACTATCAATCTCACCATCGAATCATATAAAAATGTAATCTGATCAAGATTGTATTATTCTGCCTACATGGGGGTGACCACGTGTGCCACTGATTAGGCATGGGCGTTTTTTTTTTTTAATGTCATTTCACGAAATGACATAATAATTATAGCTCTAAAATGTGTCATTTTGAAATATCTTTATTGAAAGATAAAATATCAAGTCACTTTCATATCATATACCTAATATAACACAATGAAAGTGGAACATATGTATTTAAAATAAATAAGAAAAACAAGTACTGAATGATTTCTAAATAAGTAATAAATAAAATGCAGTTTGTCGTCGAACTTACGGCCACATGTTTTGGACACTTGGGTGAAGAGAGGGGCAGAGCTGTCAACCAACCACCACATGGTGGTGAGTTGGTTTTGATGGCGGGGGAGACCCAAACGCATTGGGAGGGTCTGCTGGGAACGTCTAGCAGAGTCCCCTGTCAGAAGGAGTTTAAACTCCCACCTCCGAGAGAGCTTCGACCATGTTCTGAGGGAGGCAGCAGACATTGAGTCCGAGTGGGCCATGTTTCGTGCCTCCATTGTCGAGGCAGCTGATCGGCGCTGTGGCTGTAAGGTCGTTGGTGGATGTCGTGGTGGTAATCGCAGAACCCATAGCCGGGTAGAGGGCTGCTGCCCCTGCGACCCGACCTCGGATAAGCGGAAGAAAACGAATGGATAGCTGGATGGTGAAAAAAAGTTGCAAATGAGATCAGTTCATTTGTCAGGATCACCACCAGCTTCGCTCTTAAAACAAAAACAAAAAGACAAAAATATTACACTGTTAGTCAACTATGGACAAAATCTAGAGATTCTACTATGAAAATCCTTAGTCGAAGACAGCAATTTAGATTTTTATTTATCATGTTACATTTTTTTATTAAAAAAAATTGTGAATTCCTGAAATACATATTTTCTACCTTCATAAAAAAATCATCAAATGAGGAAATGCAGACAAATACCCGTCTCGATATGTGTATCCCAATGCACAAAAACGATTCAGAGCATCAAAGCAACTCTGGCCCTGTATTTTGTTTGTTCTTTGCCTTTGGTTTTTTCCCCACTTTTTTATCTTTATTAGTTACATAGTTACACATGACCACAGCAAGTCAATCGTGTGAATGGTTTTGGCTCAGATTTGACGCCCATCCTGATGCTGCACTGGCAGGGAATCAAACCAATGCTCTCATGACACGTACCATTAAACCACTAGTTTGTTTTTTCTTTGCAAAACTAATTACGCATAAAGTACTGCCATCATACATGATGATCTTCCTTTTGATGGCTTTTTGTAGAATACATATGCCAAAGTACTCAGCAACGAGTTTGTGTCTGTTACTAGATTTACGGTTAGTAACAATGGTTAGTTCATTTTTACTCTGGATTGATAAGAATGTTACTTAAAGCACTGATTTGATAGTTAATTAAGGTGGAGACAATTTCACATTGACATTTACTTGCAGCATTGTTTTATAAAATATGTCAATATTTCTAACAGAACATATCTTGAACATATTGCAAAAAAAGCAGGGTGGCACTCATAATGAACAATGAACCATTCCAAACTAAACAGATATTAACTTTTAATATACTTGTCTACATCACGCAACTTCTATCAACTGCCTCAAAGAGCCAAAGGGTTGCAGTCCACTGAGCACTTCGCATCACGCACACGCCACCTGTAGATGCGCTCTGTCTGCTTTGCGCATCATGTGCTCCTGACCACTTTGGCCCAAATAGCGAGGTGACACAAGAGTGAGCGGTGATCAAGCTGGCGCCCCCACTGAGGACAACCCTACGAGTGCGGGCCAAACACTTTCCCTGATTAATCAAGCCTCGCAGCACGGCTTTATGTGCCATTAAGAGCCGCTCTAAATGACTCCACTTCGTTCATTAAAGTAGAGCATTCTCTATGGGTCGGCACAGTTCACCAAGAAGACAGACAGACATGTGAGGGCGCCGGGGCACAAGGAGGAGAGAGAGAGGGGCACTGAGGCAAGATGAGCAACAGCAAATATAGACCCATTACTATGTTGAATAATTCATTGTAAATGCAACGCTCGGAGAAAACAACAGCAGAAAAAAAATACAACAGCCATTGGGATGTTTTTTTCCACCTAGTGAATTTTATCTTCAGAATATTTATGCAAAGATATAGTCTAGGAATGCAAGCGCTGCACAGGCAAAACTCTTAATGAGAAAATCAGGCTACAGCTGATTAATCCCTGTTGCATTATCATTAGACTAAAGTATAATTGAATCTGTGCAGGGGACATCTAGGTGCATTCACAGTAGCTTGTCTCCTTTGCAAACTTGCACAAAAGTCATACAAACAGAACCAGAAAGAGGATGCACAAAAGGTCATTCATATATAGATACATACTGTAGATAGGTGATACACATGAGCAGCAAAACAGAACGATGAAGAGACACAGAGGGAGAGAGTAAATGATTAATGAAAGAAGGGGAAGCGCAGAGAGAGGAGGTCAAGACGGGGCTGAAGAGGAGAGATGCTGCAGTCTGGGAACTAAGCTGAGAGGCACAACATTGTAAACATGCTGCACACACAAGTATCACCTTTGAGTGGGAATCGAGCTTATTTAAGCTTGATGCGTGACAATAACACCATGCTTCAAAAGTTTGTTGGATGGGAATAAAATAAAATGAGTAGCTGCTGACACTTTGAAATAGTTTGCACGTGTATACTTACAAATTATGGTTAGGTGTAGATTATGCAAATGTTTATATGCAAGTAAGATGTCTGCAAATATATATATATATATAATAAACAATATCTATATTGTCATTGTCAGATGAAAACTGAGTGTGACTTTTTTCCAGGATCATTTAAATGTTTTCATAAAACATGTTTTGTAAATTCACTCTACAAATAACTTTTTTGAAAGGTTCAACACCAGCAGTTTGCATCTTCTGAGTGAGTGACAGCTATGCACGCCAGTCATCCTAACAATTTATATTAAAATCAACTTTGTAATTGTGATAAAGTTTTTTTTTAGTTAAACCATTAATGGTGACACATGCTAGCCAGTGATGGTGGTGTTGACTGTGTTGTTTTTAAATAATATGTAAAAATAATATTCAGTCCCTTTGCCTTGCCATCATTTTCGCCTTGCGTTTCCAACGATTCGTAATGTTTTCCTGATTTGATACTTTCTAATAATAACCCACATCAGTTGGTGGACTGGTGGAGCACTGGTAATCATCAAACAAACCTGACCATGACCAAGTCCCAATGAAGAAGACAATTAAAAGGTGAAAAATAACTCTAAACATTGAAATGACTATTGTTATCAGTCTAGCCCTTGTTACAGTATATTTATAAAAATGATGCTTTCGATTCATCTTCAAGTGGCTGAACTGATGCATCGCTAATTGACATTTCTGCTGATGATCATAAGATGAATCTATATTCTCCATTACACTTCCAAGAAATCCCCCGAGATCTCTCTAATGGTTTCTGCTAAATGCACAGTGCTTGTGCTGAGATTTCTATAAAGTGTTTTCTCCAGCATAGACGTCAGCGGCAAGGTTTGGGATGTTGCTAAGTGTTGGGAGGAGCAGCGAAAAGTTCACTCCAGCTTTGAAGATTAGCGGACACGTCATAATCCCACGTGGAAACAGTCTGGGGGGAAGACATTTGTACTCAAATAAACTTTGTTTCATCTGCTCGTGCTCCATGTTTTGTCTCCAATGACGTCTTATGTACAGCTTTCTGAGCAAATGTTTGTCATAGTCTTTATCCCTCTCAAATCCATAGCCAATGGTGAGGCTCTTGCTAGAGATTTGGATGGTTGGTCCAATTTCTTAGGCTCCACTTTGGCAGTCTATGCTGGTTAGAGCTGTACCACAAAAGCCATACTTGTTGCTGATGAAGGCTGAGGCCTGAGGAGAAAATGTTTCTCATAAACAGTAGAGGTTGTTTATATAAGTTAAGAAGAGCCCTTTGTGAAACCTTCCCTCCTGCAAAGGGAAGAAGTCTCAAGTGGAAAGGTCACACGTGAGCGTTTAACTCCAAAGAATGAAGTTCATATCCTGATGGGGAGCAAGAGTTCCGTGTTCTTTGGCTCACCTTTTGTTTACCTTTAATTAAGTTAGTATCCGAGAATGCCCCCCTTTGGCAGTAACGTTTTAGACAATCCAATGTAAAATGAAAATGTACAAGAAATGTGTGCTTACACAAGGATTTATGATGGTAGTATTTTTTATTTGCTAGAAGAGTAAAAGATGTGTACAGTGGTAGGTTTATTTTGATCGACAAAACAGTTGCAACAAATGAAATAACATCATCACCCATTATCAGGGCAAGGTACTACTTGCCCTACTAGTACTACTACTACATTTCTGTAAAGGTGATTTAGGTGCTGTAAGAATAACAATAATAATAATAATAATAATTAGGGGTGTCCCCATTCAATACTGACATAGAATTTGAGTCTGATATCAGAAAAAAATGAAGTGATTAGCGACAGTTTTCAGGCTTTTGGGGGAGTTTTCTGGTATTGTAAAAGCATGTATTGTTCTGAATTTTGTATTCTCACTGAGCATCAGCGAGGGCTGTTGACAGGTCCATCCAGCCAAAACGCAGTCACGAGCCGAGCGAAGTCTGTAGTCAGCATGCGCAGCAAACTGAAAGCATGATGCGGAGCGAGATCTAAAAAGCAAATGTTTCTTAATCATCAGTAAGCCTGGATAAAAGAGGAGGATGCGTTTATTGTCGTTATATTTTATTGATGAAGTGGACTATCTTACAATTATTTGGGTAAATGTAAGTAATCGATAAGCCTACTGCATTGCCTAGATCGTATTTATTGTGCAGCTCAGTTGCTATTACATATTCACCAGAAGATTGTGCTACACACAAATCCCACTGAGTCATGTTAGTGTGTGCCAACTGTTATTTGCTGTTCAAGTGTGCTCATTTAAAAAGGTTCTCAAAAGCCAAATGTGATGGAAGAACTTTGAGAAGCGCTGACCGAGATAGATATTAAAGTTATTTCATTTTGATGAAATAATGTCAAATGTTTAATTAACACACCTGTAGTTCTAAACGTAATTTTTACTCACTTTTTTGTCTCTCCTCATAGGTTATGCTTTTTTCCTACAGCACATACAACATCATATGCACATCATATGCTTCTTGGGCATAAGAATTGTAAAATGTGATGTATTCCGGTGTAAGTGTATGCATGTTTACAATAAGTCAAACCATGAACATGACCATAACCAAATGATATGCAAACTGGACATTGGTGTCATCTAGCGACTTTTAGGACAGACAATAGCTACTTTTCTTACACAAAAGTTGGCAACAGTGCCTAAAACTACAAACCTCTACCCTGCACAGTGTCCACACCCAAAACATAAAAGTAAACTAAAACTCTAGTAGACTATGTAAGATATATTGAGGAAACAACGTTCTTTGTAACTAAGCTGTTTTTGTATAAGCAGGTTAAATGTCACGTCATAAACAAAACAGTTTGAGCCTTATGATTAAATGCCGTGCACAATTCTCATCTGTCAATCAAAATCACGTTTTCTGTTGTGGTTAAATTTTCACGCTTTGTTTTTCCTGCCAGCTAAATTAACATAACATAACAAAATATAACATTTTGGGAAAACAAGCCTTATCATTTTGACATTTTTGACAAGTGAATAAATCATAACGTGCCTTTGCTTTCAAGCAGAATGTGAATCATTTCTACTTGTGTTGACTCTTTAATGAGCAGGTAGAATTATCCTACAAAACACTCTGAATGACAAGATCAATTTCAACAAGCACTTGTAGTAAAGACTTCCATTTATCTTCAATTGAGACAAATGCATCAGCAGTGAATCTTTGTGACTGCTGAGACGGCTGATTGGTTGGTCGGCCTCGCTCTGCATTTTTGGCAGGATGCAGAAAATCAGTGTGGCAGGAATTAAGACATAAGCAGACAACACAATGAGGAAGGACGCCTCTAAGCAATCACCCTTGCACAATGAGGCTCGCTGAAACAGTTGTTGTTCTGTCAGCAGCAGCGAGACTCTGCTGTCTCAGAGCGCAGACAACAATGCGTGGTGCTGAGATAACAGGAAATGCCAGCTTATCGTAGTGCAGGAGGAACAGACAGAAATGGTGAGACAGCGCAATGAGACTAATGCAATGATATTTACAACAAATCGTGGACATTAAACATTTTGGTGCAATAAAGGAAGGGAAAACAGGGGGCCAAACTGAATACAAGCAGATGCGAATGTGTCATTTCTTGATTTTAGTTCCATTTCATGGATTTCTTTAGACTCTCAAGGGAAATTTGTTTAATTTCACACATGGAAGAACATAAATGATTTTTAGGAGCGATTTCTTTGCTCAAGTTTGTCTATAAAATATTCCAGTAAATTTTAGATTCAACAAAGCCATGCAGTTAGAGGATCTCCTACTATTGTTGTTATTATTTTTGACATTTCATGTTTTTACAATTCAGACTTTGACCAAATTTAGGTGTAAAATACTGAATTAAATTTGCCCTACCTTCCAGCACAAAGTCATGTAAGAACTAGAAGCAATGGAAGGAAATTGAAATTCAGCAAGCTTCAAAGGCCTTTGAGGGCCTGACGATTTCAGCATTAACAGAATCCCAGATGTAAATGCAAAACTGGCAAATAAAAGCAAATTTTACTGTTCATCGTGGATTGTTGTAAAAATTCACATATGCGAATGAAATGCTGTCATCGTGAGAAGATGGAACACTTGTGTGAGGCAGTGTTCCCCGGTGCATCGCTCAATCGTGGTGGAATCTTATCACACCGGAAAACGTTGGCAATAAAACTTTGAAACTTCTCTCTTATGGAGTGTGAATGGAAGATAGCTGGGTTAGCTTAGTTGAGCAGAGCATGCCACTGTGCCTGCGTGTGTGCGTTTTCACCATGTTGTGTTTTACCACTTGTTAATGCAAACAAGAGTTTTACGATGCCCGCTGACGTTGTGCAAGTTCTGAGTGAAAAAAGACGAGTGCACTTCTTAACTGTCAGCACACACAATACATTTTTGGCCATCAAAATAATAGCACCGTTAGCCACATGTGTGACAAATATTTTACATTGATAACAGAACATCGGTGACTATGTTTACCTAAATCATCACCATCAATGAATGTATGGATGTTTGCATTTAATTAATGAACATTTTATTTATCAACTCACACACTATAATGAGCACAGACATCAATTTATATTCTTATGATCCAAGTGCATCAATCTATGTTCACCAAATTGCCATTCCAGATGACATACATTGATCTAACATTGTTTGAAAGGTAATCAATCGATTGAATGGATACTAGGAATGAAAGCATTGGATTTAAGCATGTGAAGCTTTACATGGGTGTGTGTTTTTTAGCTATTTTAATGATAAAGACATTAAACGTTACCCTTGTAACAATACGATGTGGGTTAAGTCAAGTAGTCATGCCTGTTGACTGGGGTGCACAGATGACGTCATGTGACACATGAGGAGAGTCCGTGTGGGCGTTAAAAATATATTTTTTCATAGGATACGGGCTGTATTTTCCTTGGTATACGTGTTTGTTAGCTAGATGACGTGTTCCTCTTCAATTTGGTATTGGATTTATAGTGTTGGACCACATCAAAAGTTAAATCCAACATGAAGCCTTTCAAACTCATGGATGGGAGCATCAGGACAAGATAAAAGGTACTGTAGCGGCACTAAAGTTATGCTCATGTGAACATTTGTGTTCTTGTTGTCTAAATGTTTTGGGTTGCCGTGTACGGACCAGAAATGGGGGTGTGTCATTTAGGATTCAGTTTCGGGAGCCACTGTTGTCGTGCTGGCCTGTGTGCTTGTGTTCCATTATTTCTTGCAACGATAAGCGTGTTGATCAAACACCTCGTCGTGGTTTTAATAGCGTGTGTGCAGAAGTTACAGTATGAAGGATATTCATTCACTTTAATATCTATGTGCATATGGAATTTCATTCAAATCTGATGGTGCAAAATAACTACTTTAATACTTTGGCTAGAGACGTGAATGAGGTATTAAAGTTCGTCATGTTTTATCAGATAGAATTAATCGCAGACTTGATGTATCAACCAATATTGTCTTTGAAGTGCATCGACAACCACGAATCGTGATACAAATCAAATCGTTGTTAAAATGAATCGTTACACCCCTATCAATTTTCTAGTGAAAAATATCCCTTAAAACTTTGGAAAAAAATTTGGAACATCGAACTATCATAATGTATGACATCAGCATATTATGTCAACCGTCAAAGTACCTCACCAAATGTTTTTATTTGGCCTTTTGTAGCTTTTTCTGAAAGAATTTGTTTACCTTTGCAGGTTCCACTGGAACCTAAAGTAACTTGTTGCTAAATTCAAGGTGTGTTCAAGTGTTTTATTGTTTTGATGAATGTCTTACCATTAGGAATGCTTAGTTTTGTCCTTGAATGACAAGAAGGAAAAAAAGAGATGCATAAATTCCTGCTTCAACACGGTTCACCTTTGCGTTAGGCCTTCATCAGTCATTTTTCGTATTTAGTTCTAACACCAGCTTATTGATTGTTCAGTGGTTAACTTATTTTTACATTGGTATGGGCATTAGGTAAAATGGTCAAATGCCTGTGCAATTAATTTTTTATGATGGCAAATAATTATTTAAATTTCCATTATTTCCTAATAAGTTTTATGTACCGATTTGCCTGAATCAGCTGCTGCTGCTACTTCTCAGAATGCAGAGTTTGTGGTGAATAACCATGGCTCATAAAGTCAATAAACACAGAAACTTACATTTGTTAGATTCTAGTTACTTTTATAAAATTTGACTTCAAGTTGGTAAATGCCATTTGTGACGTTGTGTCAAAAGAGCTGAATTGTCAGGTTGTTAGTATTATAGTCTTTCAATTTAATATCTTTTTCATTTAACATCCAGTTTGCATCATTCCACAGTGATGCTTGAATCTCCATTCATCCATTTGCATGTTGTTCATCTCCCACAATGCAGCCTCGTACAATCAGTAGCAAACCCAACAGCGCCCGGGGGAGAAGAAGATGAATGTGAGGATTCCCCTACTCTAAATCTTTGGATTAGAATTACTTTCTTAAGAATCCTAATGAAGCGTCGTTCTTTTGAACCGAAAACACATGAGATGAGACACAATAAATCTGGAAAAAAACAGATAAATGAAGTTTCGAGCAATCAAAGGCAAGAATGGGATGCTATTAAAACCTATTGGATTTGAAAGTAAAAAAGCAATCAATAAATGTAATATATAAAGTTGTTTTAATTAGCTGCAAATGTAACAGTGTGAATGAATGTAATGAAAGAGAAGACAGAGGAAACTGAAGAGCTCCCCAACAATACCCACCGTATTGTTGAACAAGTGAAGTAGAAGGTTGCAATGTGACCAGAGGGACATCCATTATACTGAACCGGTCAGACAATGTTTGAAGACTCAAGAATCAAAGCAGGGCTACTGCTACCACTGCTTACTGCATCAAGTGCTACTCCTGCACTATGGTAGCGAGCAAGCTGATTTATTTGTTTCTGTGCTGTAATTAGTCATTTTGAAATAACAACGTCTGACATGATCAAAAGCAGGTGAACACCGGTAATTTAGTGGACTTTCACACAGCTGAACTTCCATTTTATATTTAAGAAAACAATTGGTCGAAGATGCATTGTTAAACTTAAACGTGTAGGAACTTAAATGTGTGTACTGATGTCGAGCATTCATTTGCAATGGAGTGAGTTTGCTCTCTTGACATGATCTCTCTTCCCTCGACACGGATGCTTTGCTGAATCTTGCTCTCGGAAGCTCACAACGAGAATGACCCTGATTGGATAAATGGCGAACAACGTCACTTCCGAGAGAAGCTGATCTTCATTGGCGGTCTATGGATCAGGGTGGTTTTTGATTTTGACTGACAGCAGCCATGGGAGTGAGCGAAGTGAGCGTACCCCTGAACCCCCTTTCACGTGTGATGCAGTCACGCAGATTCAGCGGTCAGAGCAGTCGTGTCTGTCTCAGAAGTCTCTTCTGAGGGGAATTCTTTCACAGCAATGTAAGTCTATAGCTATTTTCCTGCTTTGCACTCACTACATTGTAGGTAAGGTACATAAGGCAACAAACAGTGTTGATGAAATCTTATTAAATGTATGTCAGAATGAGCTTCCCATGTTTTAGAGACCAGCAGATACCCCACAAATATGGAAGCATACACCTCTCCAAAATGTCATGGAAAGATTACCAGTTAAGAGTCAGGGGGACAACATCTTTGTTTCTATAAATCTGAGCAATAACATTAACTAGACCTTGACAAAGTGATGTGCTATGCTTATTTATAATTTCATAGAGGATTTAATTGGGATTGAAAGACAGACAACTCTGTGCAGTCAAGTAAAGACGACACAGCTGAAAAACTCTCCTAAACTTCAAACACACAAAGGAGATGGGGAGTGTAGAATGGGTGTAGAAATGCAAATTGGGAAAATGCAGAGAGGACAGGAAAAAGGTACCATGTACTGTACGTCTTAAGGAGTTTCTAAGCCCAGCCGTCATGCATGCTTAACCTTGCGCTATCGTCAGTACGATGCTGCTTGCATACCAATGACTGAGGAGTATCAGCAGCAGTTGTCTGGCAAGGAGAAGCACAGCAGCTATGTTAGAAGACACATACTGGTACTAATTGGTGAAAGATGGCATACATGCAGTACTCGGCTGGTATAGAGGGAGATGACTAACATGACGGATGTGTGAAAGCAAGCATCAAAAAACTGCACCTTCCTCAGGTTATCATTCATTCATTTGTCTCTTCCACTTCACCAGTCACCAGTAAATCACAGACAAATAACCATTCATGCTGACTTTCACATCACATTCACAACTATGCACAATTTACAGTCTTCATTTTGAAAAAGGAGGTTATACCGCCGGTACACAGCACAGGAAAAAAATCACAAGACAAGAAGAATAATGTCAAAGTTGCCACAGAACTGAGAGTAAGTCATGTCTTGTTTAGTTAATATCATCTAAACACTATTTCACAGGGACAAGGCTGCAAAGCACTATATAGGTTATATAAACATGCAGCTGCAACAGCTGCAAAATACTAAATAAAAAAGGCTATAAAAACCATTTACGTTCATTAAGAAGCTGATTTAAAACAATTTCAATTTCATTCTTACAATTCTTACAATAAACATAAAAGTTCTGTACCGTTAAACAAAATATTGCTTTGGCATTTTGGCCTAACATGTAAATGCAATTTCAGAGGAAATTGTAATTTGTCTGATTTCTATCAGACAAAATAAGTCATGTGCCTAAAACACTCTGCCTGCAGACTGAAAGTGTTAGTGTGAGTGTTCTCTCCACATTTGTAGCTCAAGTTACAGGAAATGTTCCGAGGGCACGCACATCCCTGGCACGCTGCGGTTTAGAGCAATGCTGTGCACATTTTGCGTCGCCAGTATGCAACACAAAACTTCCAAACAAAACCACAAACGCTGCCACTAACAGCACAGCCATTACCACTCTTAACTGGCAACAAAAGGGAGCATGACTGTCTCACCTACTGTGCAGTCTTCCTATTGGAAGATTGCAGGCGTTCCTTTACAGTGCCAAATTACAATTAGATGTATTAAAAAAGAAGGTAAAGTGAAGGGATGGGAGAAGTGTAATGGTGGCGTTCTAATTAAAACAGAAGCACTTGAGGACACCCATGAGTTCCCAAAGGACAAACATTGATAAATTCACTTAACTGCCTTTTCAAAAGGTGTGACAAAAGGCTTTTAGGCTGCTGGTGCCTCTTTCCCTTTACTACCTCCTCATCTTCGTCACAACCTATCTGATGCTGGTCCTTTGTTGCCTTGATCCTGTCCAAGGACCCCCGGGGGCTTACAGAACCCACCTATAGGCTCCTGTCCATTGACTGACACATCTGTCTGTCACACTCCGGCTTGTGTTTATCAGAAACACACATAAACATAGCACCCACCTTCAACAGGAGGCTGAGACTTTGATAGTAATTCTGTTTTACAAAACGAGTGTGCTCTTGGGATGCCAACAGATTAAAGACATGTAGCATCTAAAATGTGTTCCATCGCTGCTTTACTGAGCTGTCATCACTTATGGCATTACTGTGTGTGGTCAGTGTGCAACAATGAACACACAAGGCAAGACCATAAGCTATTCCAAACCAATAATAAATAAAATAACCACTATTTGGATTGATGGTTTATAAAAGAAAACTCTTGTTTTTGCAAATGATTGTTGTTGATTATCACAGTGTTTAACACGCGTTCAGTGAGAGCTACAGTATGTAATAATGACTGACTATTGTCATTCCCGTTCATAGAAGCAGCATGGAGGACAGATGGAGATTGATTATGAGGGATGAAACATATGGGAAAAATGCTGTAAGCAGACAGCTCAGATGGGCTTATGAAGTAGCAAACACTGCTGTCATCCAACACACACGTTAATACCGCTCTCTCCCTCAAGGCCCCCCGCTTTAGGCGGATGGGTCAAACTACCACAACAGACTGCACCATCAGATATCGCCTTCTGAGCCCTGCTTGCAACTGTCACTTTCACAACTGATACACACTTGTGAGTAAGTTACTCTTGGAACTACTCAACTTTAATCTTTTGCAGGGTTTCTGATACATGGTAAAAATAAAAGCCACACACCTTGGTAACAGGTCTGGAAATAATGTTAAGTAATACATTGTATGAATGGACGTGGACTATATCAGTAGTGCCCCTTACAGCGATCACAAATGTAGTGTTGGTCGAGTGTCACCTTCGTCATAACCACCATGTTGTAAATGTCATATGGCATAATTTGTTGACAATAATCGCCTGTCCCTAGCTGGGTAAAAAATGTGGGGAACAAATGTCCGCAGCCACACACAAATAATGCAACTTTGATCTTTATTATTCTGATTAAGAATGAAATAACTGAGCAGTAAGATGCCTATATCTACTACAAAAGGTATTTGTTCATTTGCAGTGGCTACCCATTCAAACGGAAGTATCCCACCATCAGACAGATAAGTAATCATTCTGCATATGTTTTATTTCAATTTATCAGTGTTCATGTGAAACACCCTGGTCTGGTGGGACAGTGGTTGTTCCCAGTAAAACACAGGCTCAGGCTTGATCACCCTGTAGTTGGCCACCTTTTGATGAGGGTGTCTAGTGTTGAAAGGCCAAGACACCTAATGATTCAAAGGTACACTGCTGATGATGTGTCCCAAAATGTACATCCTTCCTGGATTAAGTTCCCATGCTACTCTCAACAATCGCACCTCACGTGACTACCATCCATTGTCACAAAGAATAGTTTCCATCAAGTCTTGTGTATTTACGAACAACTAAATACAGTATATTTATTATCTATGCTTATTGTAGGTGGTAGATCTTTGGGACATGGTCATATCACATATATTATTATTGGACCGGACGGTGGCCTAGTGGTTAGCATGTTGGCCACACAGTCAATAGATCTGGAATATCTGGGATCGAATCTCTGTTGGACATCTCTGTGTGGAGTTTGGAGTGTGGCGTGCTTTTGTTCTCCGGGTACTCCGATTTCTAAAAATATGCATGTTAAGACAATTCCATATTATAAATTGTCCATAAGTACGTGATTGTCAATGGTTGCTTTGCGATTGCGATTGACTGGTGATTTAGGGTGTACCCGTCCTCTAGTTGGGATTGGCTCCAACCCACCCCCACAACCTTAATGAGGATTAAGCGGCATAGAACATGGATGGATCAATAAACAATTAAAAATGTACACCAGCATCATCTTTATGCCCTCTTTATGCCCTCTTGGCACATGACAGATACGGAAAGGAAAAAAAGGTCAAGTGAAAGGTATTGAAAGTTAATTAATGCAATTTTTGTTCAAGCCTGTGAAAACAACCCTAATGTTAACATTCTTACCAACAGTAATTTTAAATATTCTAAAACCTTTTATTTACAAAATGTATCTCCCCCACAGATTATTCTCATAATATTATGGCTAGGGCTCTCAAAAATAATGCATTAATGGCTGTAACTAATTTATTTCATGAATTACATTTTTAGAGTGCGCATCATGGCAAGCCACACCTTTCTGTTATTACAGCAGACGGAGGTACAGTGTAGCCTCCCCGCAGAGTCTGACACTCTTTTGGAATTTTATTCTGATCTGAACACAGCAGTGCAAGTAAAACTCCATATACAGTATGTATCTCCTACTAGCAAACACACTTCTTGGAACAATATTTCCTCATTCTCTTCTCACCACACTACTGTGAGGTGCAATTATGTGTGTATGTCCTGTTGAAATAAACAGAAAGCAAAAGAAAAACAATAAGTGGATATTCCTATCAGCTTTTAAGTGTGTTTGGAGTTTCCATAAAATACACACAAAAAACTGTGAATTCAACTTAAATTACATGGTGTCTTTGAAGCACAAAATAACTTTTCCTTTTAAGAAAACATAATTATCAAAATAATCAAGACTAAGCATTATTATCTTTGTAAGAGCAGAAATTTTAAATAGACATTATGTTACTACCAATTAGATTTGGGTATTGATCCACACAGCACTCCTGTGTTCTCAATGACCCTGGCAGTAAATGTAGTAAACAAACAGAACACTCCTACATCAGGTGGCAGCTTGTACAGACAAAAGGAGCTCAGTTGGTATAGGCCAGCGTAAGCATACAGTGCATGTGTGTGTGTGTGTGGTGTGTGTGTCTGTGTACGTGCTCTAATTTCATTGTAATGTGACTCACTCTGACAGAGCTGGAGTGGCAGCCTAAATTTCTTCTGTAAGATAAACACTCCCAGAATGCAATGCGTTGCGTCGGTCTGTGCTATGCTGCAATTGCAGCCTGCTGGCAGAATTCGGAGGCGTCTCGGTTCAGAAGTAGCCATGTGTCTGCGTTTATGTGTGCAGAATGCTGATACGGAGCTCCACAAATGTTTCCACCAGATGGAAGGTAGCTGAACTGAACAACAATGACCTATCTATGACCAATGATAACTATTTATGATAAAACAATGACTCCAAAAGTCATGGAGAGATGGGCACATGGCATGTTGTATGATGCACAGACATTTAAAAAAAGTAATGTTTCTGCTATACAATTCACTCAATACAACAAACTTGCAACTATGTGCACTTTGTCCATCAGCTGTCAGTGACAGGATTTGTTGAACTTGTTAAACAACTGCAGTACACAGTCAGTGACCATGTACCGTCACTCTGAATCCCAATCAAGTGCAGGCCATAACACAGGTACAGCCTGCTAGACAGACAAGAGCCCAGATCTGCTGCTCTCCGAGAGTGTTCAGCGAAGCAAACAAGTAAGTTTTTTGCTTTAATATTTGTTATAAAGGTTGAAGAATTTGATTCAGGTATACTAATTAAGGAAATACAGAGAGAGGAGAAGGTTAGAAATTCTTTCAAATGTATTTGTGGCATGTTGTAAAATAGTTGTCCCCCTATTTATTTATTTTTGTTTAATATTATACAGTATAATTCATAATAATGTAGGTGCAAATAATTACCTGTTCAGCGGGTGTTGTATTATTACTGCATAAGGGAACCATGACCAAACCAATGAAGCTTCATTATAAATAAATACTATGCCATTGAAAGAAGTACGACATCTCATAGTTTAGATTTAAACGACGTTCATGCCGATCTCCACGTGCATGCAAATAGGAAGGAACAGATGTACTACAGGAGTCCATCCATTTTCTATACCACTTATCCTCATTAGGGTTGCACTTGGTTTGCTTTTGGTTTTGTGTTTTGCATTCTTTGGCTACCAACATCAACTGGAAAAGGCGTGTGTCAAATTCCCGGACTGGATTGTTCGAAACATTATCACTTCCTATAACTCTGGGATTTGGTACATTCCCTTTGGTATGGTGTAGTTGTAATTTGCTTTTCTTTTTGTTAATGTGTTCTGCACCTCTCGGCCTCCGTAATGCCAAACTTGGGCACATTTGCCACCAGAGGTCAAGACTATTATTGTTGTTAAAGAGGGCGAGTGCTGTATGCCAAGCTCAAGCATTTTAGACTTCATTAGCCTTAAAGCTAAGCATGAGCAAAGTACACTTGCACAAGCGCTTAACCTGGATGTACAGTGCTGTACCTTTCCTTGAAACTTTTTATAGGGTCAGAAAGTGTAAAATCAAACTTTCACATCAATGTACAGGTTAATGATTTTTAACGTATTGCGTGAGGTCATGCAACCCAAGGAGGCATTCAGCTTTTGAAGTTCCAATGGATGCAGTCATCCCTTGCTACATGGCAGTTCTAACTTTATTCTTTCACTCATCGTCTTTTTTTGAAAATAAATTTATTTAAAAATGATCGCTTTTTTGTGGTTTATTATGTACTATTTATAGTCAAAAAATGTTGAAAGACAAGTAATATGTTGTATGCCGGTCACTTGGTGAGATGACACATGATATTACATTATATCACCACAATAGGTTACCTTCACACTGCATAGAGTCAGCCATGGCTTGTCAGACATGACATAGTGAAAAAAGATCTCCTCCTATTCTGTGTGGAAGTGGTAAATGTTTGGCTTTTTACTTTGACCTTTATTCCCCAGTTTGTTTAAAACCCTTTTGTAAATTTAGAATAAATAAATTGGAGACTACCTAATAAGCTTGGTAGCAAAGTGGCAGCCTTGTCAGAACAGTAAGTTCTGTAGGTGAAGGTGATCATATGGGTTTTATTTGGTGTCTACAGGCCTATAATAATGGTACAATTTGTATTTAGAAATTCATAAACAGGTTTTCTATGCTCTAAATACAAAAACATTTCATTTATTAATAGTGAATCTTACTTATCGTGGTGGGGTATCGAACCAATTAACTGCGGTAAACGAGGGACAACTGCATATCATCATTCAGTAATAGTCATATCTTTTTTTATTGATTTTTTTAAATCAATTATAAAAACATGAAAATAATGACCATATAAATGAGCTTTTTAGCCACTGTTTTGGCTGCACATGGGTCTTCGAAGAAAAGGCTAAAGCTGAATCACACACACACTGTGGTGAACGTCAGCCTGCGGTTGCTATAGCAGCCGATGAGAACCTGACAGTAGGTTACCTGTCAATTAAACTGAAATCTTGGAGTTCCATCTTTATGAAAGGCAGGATGCTCATGGTGCCACTTTGATGACTGTTATATGGGAGGGGCAAAATATTAGGAACACCTCTGAACACCCTGCACAGTCCTACATCAAATTACAACCTCCTAAACGAGCACTCAAATAAATCAACGCCAGCAGATCCAATAAAAAGTGAACATTATGGTCCTCATAAATGGAAGATTTATGGCCAGGTTTAACGATGTAGCTGATCAGAGCGACAATCACGTCATCTGTTGCCTCCTTTGTTGTGGCTGAAATACTAACCACTAACGATCATTTGTAATTCGAATAAAGGTCATTTGGGGGCATTTATGAGCAATTGTTTTAAGAGTAGGTCATGTTTTTTCTAGTTTAAAGTGATTGTTTTATCATCCAGAACAAAGCGGTTTGCTGGCATTTAAAACCATTTTTTAAGAAAAATAAAATGCAGTGTGCTTTAGTTTATTTGAAATTGTACAGACTGTAAATTATTTTAAAGGGACTTTTTATGTTCATCTGCATCAAGGACACATGGGACAAATCAGATGAGCGCTTGGATGGAGGTCAAATGCATTTAGATTTTACATGCATGTATGTGCAGCTGCACAGGTCCATATCCTGAGGTCAACACTACATGCAATGAACTAATGATCCAGCAAATTCCATCACCCTAGTCCATTCCTCTCTTCTCTCTCGCTCTAATCTGTTATCGCCCTCGCTCGCTCTTTGATGGCCCACTGTGCAGCAGAAATGAGAAACAACGGCTCGGCAGTAGCAGTCAGACCCGCTCTGCCTCCCTGATACACACCACTGATAAACAAGGCTGCTTGTTAAGAGCAAAATTAATCTTGCCCTTGCCTGCCTTTAGCCTTTTGCTGCGTTTCCATCTTGTCAGACAGTACTTTACTTTGTCACAGCCTAGCAACGCCACACAAGATAGAGCTTCCCTCTTTCTTACTTATTATTATTAAAATGTAATGCCAACTATGACTATCACAGTACAAATTAGAAGCCGATCAATCGCATTGATCAATGTGGAAACCTACTGTATAGACATGTGCTGTAATGCTTTAATGCTGCTACACTGCAATACTCAAAAAAACATATATTCGCCAAGAGCTGTATACAATATTATTGTATAACTCTTAACTCTTCAAGTTAGTGATTCAATGAATGAGTTTTACTTATTGAACAGGATGAATTTGTATAAGTAGGTTAATACATGCAGCCTTCATTCCTCAACATGATACGCAACACAAGGATCTTGAGTAATAAATGTGTAAGAATCCAGCTTACTGCACAAATGTGACTCACATGGTATCAATAAAAAAGCAGCAGCAATAATATAAAAGCAGCAGTATGACAGAAACATATTCCTTCTTTTTCGTGAAGCTATGAATTTCAAAGTTAAAATAAATTGTACATGTACCAAGTATTGCAGCCAAAACACTTGTCATC
This sequence comes from Oostethus manadensis, assembly GCA_024372805.1. NCBI lineage: Eukaryota > Metazoa > Chordata > Actinopteri > Syngnathiformes > Syngnathidae > Oostethus > Oostethus manadensis. Next base: position 4,333,150 of record QODF01000078.1, on the reverse strand, counting down.
CTCTTTCCGAAGTGTAAAATTGACTGTGATCCTAACAATTACATAGAAGCTTACAAAATAAAAAGAAAACAAATAAAACCGGAAGCAATAAGTGTGTGTGTGTGTGTGTGTGTGTGTGTGTGTGTGTGTGTGTGTGTGTAAAAGTGTTTACAAGTCATTTCTGCATGATCTAGACCAGTGCAAGTACATGAAAACATGGAAATGGAACTTTACGGAACATCAACACGAAAGTGAAAGTATTAAAAGCTCAAATCTTAACATAAAGAAAGTTAATGGGAGCTGCTATAATACAGTGTGTCACATTATTCACAAACATCTTGTTCTATACAGCAACTGTTGAACTTGGAGTGCATAACACTGAAAAAATCACATTTCAGCTATGACATTCCACAGCTTTGTTACCATTTTCTGCCCTTTCATTACAATGAATGAGTCCATTTTATCACATACTGTTTATTTAGCCAAATCACAATGAAAGAAAAATATCACTGTTTTACAGTAGTTTCATAAGTAGTGTATTAAATGAAGTTGGCATTTATTAGAGTGATATGAAGAAACACACCAGCTTCAAGATATACTGTGTGGGACTACACCTTGCCTGTGCACATTAGGGTCTTGGTCACTGTCGTGTTTATTTGCAACTGCCAGGGTTATAAATCGACAACATACAGTGGGATGAAAAAGTAGTTGCCCCTTCCTGATTTCTTTTTTTTCCCAGGCTTAGCACACTTAAATGTTTCAGATCATCAAAGACATTTTAATATTAGTCAATGACAACACAACTGAACACAAAATGCAGTTTTTGAAATTAAAGTTTTTATTATTAAGGGAGAAAATAATCCCAAACTACATGCCCATGCGTTTGCGATAACTTGCAGTCAGTCTCTTACAGCGCTGTGGGGGAATTTTTTGCCCACTCATCTTTGCAGAAGTGTTGGAAGTGAGCCACACTGAAGGGTTTTCCCGCAGAACCACCTTTTTAAGCTAACGCCACAGCATCTCAATAAAATTCAGGTCGGGACATTCACTAGGCCACTCCAAAGTCTTCATTTTGTTTTTCTTCAGCCATTCAGAGGTGGACTTGCTGGTAAGTTTTGGATCATTGTCCTGCTGCAGAACCCAAGTTGGTTTCGGCTTGAGGGCATGAACAGATGGCCGGACGTTCTCCTTCAGGATTTTCTAGTAGACTGCAGAATTCATGGTTCAATTTATCACAGTGTGGTATGCTGCAGTCCCAAAGCTTTAGAAATGGCTTTATAACCTTTTCCAGATTGATTGAGCTCAATTTATCAGTTAAGTTATGTTTTAACAAGGGGGGAATCACTTTTTCACACAGGACCATGTAGGTTTTGGATTTTTTTTCTCCCTTAATAATTTAAACTTCATTTTTGTTCAGTTGTGTTGTCATTGACTAATATTGAAATTTGTTTGCCAATCTGAAACATTTACCTGCAAGTGTGACAAAAATGCAAAAAAATAAGAAATCAGGAAGGAGGCCCTATTCAATTTTTCCACACAACTGGTTCTATTATAATTTGCATGCCAATGAAAATATCATGCAATACAACATTATTCCAAGAGGTTGCAATGTATATTGCAATATGAATTTTAGGCCATATTGTCCATCCCTATTATAGACCAAGAGGATGCATGAATGCTCTGATTTGTGTTCATTAGAAATGTTGTCTGTCATATGGATTTCATCAAATGCTCACTGCATTGACAGGCTTATGCTGTTTAGTTGCTGTGTTTTCAAGGAATATAGGCATAATTTTATGTGTATGATTCAGTGATCTTCAGCAATCACTGGAATAGTTTGCAGCATAGTGTGAAGTGCCTGGGATGAGAATCAGCACCTCCAACTCCAAGTCCATAGTTCTGGTCTGAAAAAGGATGGAGTGCCATCCCTCGAGGGGTCCATTTACTGGTCAATTAATGTTTCTAACCTCACCTATAGTCATGAGCTTTGGGTAGTGACCGAAGGGACAAGATTGCTGGTACAGGGAGCTAAAATTAGGTTTTTATGTAGGGTGTCTGGGCTCTCCCTTAGAGATAAGGTGAAAGGCACTGTCATCCTGGAAAAACTCAGAGTACCCAGATGAGGTGGCTTGGGCATCTGGTCAGGACGCCTCCTAGACGCTCACCTGGAGAGGTGTTCAGGGCACGTTCAACTGGTAGTAGGCCTTGGGGAAGACCCAGAACAGGTTCAAGACACTATGTCTCTCAACTTCTCTGGGAGAACCTCGGGAACCGCCAGGAGGAGCTGGACAAAGTAGCTGGGGAGAGGGAAGTCTGGGCTTCCCTGCTTAGGCTGCTGCTCCCCATGACCCAAGCATGTCATTAACCATGCATCAATTAAGCCTTTACACCTTCTGAGTTGGTGTATTCAGCTGATGAACTTGATTGTTTTCACATGTTAAAATGTATCACCAAAAATCTAGTGTGTAGTTGTTTGGTTGAAGTTGGCTAATACATTTAAATGAATTGGGCTTCAGCTGCCTTTGTGTTTTGTCATTCTGCTTTTTAAATGTTGAATCAAGAATGTTTGTGCCTTATTGTGAAAAGGAACCCTCATTGTCTGGATATGACTACCTTAGATACTTTTACATTTTTTAAATATAGTGAAAAATATCAAGATCCTGGGGAGCACCATGCATTTTAATCAAGTGATTGCACTTAGAAGGGCTAGTTGAATTAACTAACCAGAAGTATCACTATAATACCACACTGTGCAGTGTTTGGTTGTGATTATCAGGCTAAAGAAAACGGGAAATTACATCAGGCTTCACAACTTTCCCACTCATGAGGAGTGGAGAGAGCAGTGGGAGACTGATTGTGGCCATCTCAGCTGATATCCACTATGTGGTATGTAATACACAAACCTGTTGTTTTTTAACTGGAAGCAACATTTTTCTCCTGTTCATACAAATGAGTCTACATAAAACTGACAAGTTGAGGGATGGAGATGACTGTGCAATCACCACAAAACAAGTGGAACAAAAGAAGCAGGGATCAGTTATTTGAGGCAAAAGCAAGGTGCTGACTCTATTACTTTCATGTTCTGTAAGCACAAAACAAGTTAGTACACTCCTCACATTTGAGTAACCATTTTATTATAATGTACCCAGGCACCATACTAAAGAAAAAAAACTCAGTATAGTCAGTATACATGCTGTATTGCAGTATGGATATACTATCCACTGAAAATTACCCAACACACAGCCATTATTGTCAAAATAAATCGTAATCCAAGTCAGTACCAAGATAATTGTGCTTGCCGGCACGCAAGAGGGAAACGTGAATTCCAACAAACGTATACTGTGTCATTCTGAAGATGCCCATGATCCCCTTACCTACGATGATTTTTCAACATGATAGCAGCCCAAAGACACCTCCAAGATGACAAGTACCTTGCTGAGAAAGCTGAGGATGATGGAGTGGCCAATTACGTTTCCACACCTAAATCCAGTTGAGCACCTGTGGCAACCAGCCCCATGATGTCAACATGGAGGAGTGAAAGAGGATTCCAGTAACAGCCTGTGCAGCTCCTGTGAATGCTATGCCCAAAAGCATTCTGTATACAATTTGGACACGTTCACTGTGAGGTGTTCACATTTGTGTTGCCAGCTACCTACAGTAGACATTACTGGTTGTGTGTTGACTTATTTTCAGGTACTATACTGCTTTTCAAGCAGTACACTGACTAGTCTACATTTCTACATAAAGAAAGAAAGCATGAATACAACAATACAAGGGAATATGCACTTTGCACATTTCAAAGTGTACAGACAGAACTGACAGGCTATATTGCACATCCTCATTCATTAGAAAAGTATCCAGAGATAACATTTATTTTGTAATAGTAACCACATTAAAGAACGCCAACTCAAATTCGGCCACTTTCAGGGACAGTATTCTGCTGCCCATTTTTTTGACTATTCAGTCATATTACGTCAAACACAAATTCCAAGCACTTTTCCTACCTTGAAAACATATGACTACAATTCGAGCGTTTTGAGGAATTTCAAACACCCGCGAGAGCCGTACGTGCAGCCTTTGACTGCGTGCCCTTCCTTCCCGGCTCCCTGTGCATCCAGCACAATGTCTGGTTTCACTTTGGCAAGTACAACTTGTCTGTTGTTAAGGTGCTCAACATTTGCATGCTGAAATACTGTACATCCTGACTTGATTTAAGTGAGACCAGAAGTTCCACTCGACGAGGAGATAGAATGCAGTAGGTAAAAATTTCTACTTCGATTTATCTATAAGCTGAAAAATGTCAAAACTGTCTTTCTTTCCGCAAATAGAGCAAGCAGTGAACTTTCCAAGCCCGAGCAGGGAGCTCCATGCCGCGGCTCCGTGTGTGCCTGAGCTCCGCTGCTCACGCACGTCCCCCCCCCACCCCCCTCCTCCGGCAGCAGCGGTTTCCTCCCCCATAAATAAAACTTACTTTTCTCTGGCTTGGCTGTCGGACGGCACGTTGCTACTCTTGCCTTTGGCGTACATGCTTGCAGAGAGCTCAGATTGTCACGCACCTGTCAAACCATCACAACCTCCTTGGGCACAGCCCCGTCACCATGGCGACACGAGCAGCCTCCGCTCTCATTGGATGCCGCTTCTCGCAGGACCGCCCACGAGAAGTGGCAACCGCTGGTGAGTGACAACACGATAGCCACGCCCCTCCCGGCAAGCCCCGCCTCCTGCGCGCCCTCTCCTGTCTGTCTCACCACTTTGCTTTCTATTTCTTAGCTGTCTGCCTGTCATTTCTTCCCCGATTGGAAAGGCTCTGCTGACACACACACACACACACGCACGCACGCACGCACGCACGCGACCCACACACGCACAGAAACACACATACTCCTTCCTCTCTTAGTGCAAAGGGGAATTTGAAACCGTCCAACAACTGGCTTTGGCTGCTCCTTTTTCACAATCACACCCACCACCTATGCACGCGCACGCACGCACGCACGCACGCACACACACACACATAGACTGCTCTTCACAGCTGTGTTTATTTACACATGTTGATCCAAACACGTGTGAAGAAGAGCTTGTACACACAGAAAACATGTTTGCGCATGTGACAGCACTGTCACATATTAGTGAATAGTGAAGTGTTATTGAAGCATAAACGATCACCTGTTGGAGAAACTAGAGAGTCTGTGTATTGGACAGCAATGTGACATCATTGATAACATTCCAGACACCCAACTCACAAGACGAGACAATGCAGGTGATGGGGACCGCAAGAACAAGGTGAGACGTAAGATTTAACCATTCATTTTATTAGGAGTAGAATGAAAAATATGACCTTGCAAACAAACTTTTATTTACCTGAGTCACAGAGCAATGCAAAGGTGCACGTCAACATTTCCTAAGACTAAATAAACCAATGTTATGATAATAATAATAATATAGTAATAGTAACAACGATGAAAGGTGTCATGAGACACCAACACGTAAGACAATGGACGATAATGGGTCCATGAGAAATTCTAACATTCATTTCAAGAAAAGTACAATAACAAAAGGAATGAACAAACTTTTTTATTTTACTGTGTAACAAAACAATACAGGTGTGTTTTGAAATGTTTATTGTCCCACAAATCGAGACTAAAAAAGTATAATTGTCAACATTTTTGCAGACCAAATAAACCAAATTTTTGCGATGACTTTAAGCAAACACACGTAATTTAGATAATAACCTTGCAGACCAAACGTCTGAGTGAGTGTTGACTGTCAGGACGAAGGCTCTGCATCTCAAAGTGCAGTTGTTTTCCTTCCTTACTTCTTCTATGTGTGTTCGGTGGCAGTCCTGGTTTTGCCAGGAATGCAAGCTGTTGCTAAACGACCTTCTTGGTTCTATTGATCATGTTATCTTGAATGTGCCTTTTACTATATGGTCACAACATATATATAAAACAATACAATTTTGGATAGTTTTTAGAAGTGTTTTAACAGAGGGCTTTATATGCAGAAAAGGGAAATCCCATTACATGCATTGTTAGCTGCTTCGTGCTAGCAGTTTTT